>VYZQ01065925.1:6620-20605 GCA_013400655.1 Mystacornis crossleyi
CACTTCATAATACTACAGTACAATAATGCAACTTAAAGGTGTTAAAATAAATTGATTCAGCAACTAGCTAATTAAATGATAACAGTTAATATATTGACTAACATTAATTAAACTTTAATTTCTGAGAAACATTCTAGCAATCTCTCTATTCTAAAAAATAATCTAAATATTTTCAATTCTTATTATAGATTGTTGACTGAAATCACTGACTCTTCTTGTCCAGCAATAACTTGCTAAAATTACAGCGGTCAACAGGTCAGCTGGGTGTATGGGAACAGTGCACCCACAAACTGCATTGTTTACAAACTGCTGAATAGCAGCAGCTCTCTAGTAGGAGTGAAGGATAAGTATTCTACACTTGGAAAATCAGGAGCTCTCCTATTCATACTGTTGGAAACACACAAAATGAGAACAGCAAGAACACCTTAGAAAATATTTGACTTTGACAGTGATGACATTAAGTTATCATCATTGATTTAGCTGTTATTTTTCAGAAGTTCTCTAGAGCTGAGACATCCACGTACAATGCATTCCTCCCACTTTCCACAACTAATGTAGTCTCTTGAGAGGACATAAATGTGTTGATGAGCAGTAATTCAATACAGATCTCTAAAATTCTCATGTATGCATGTATAATTATGACAAAGCCATTATTTAAACCAAACAGCAGCCATATTATCAAAAGAAGGCACCTGAGGATGCCTGCCTGTTTGGAACAGGTAAAATAAAGTGTGTTTAGTCACTTGAGAGGTCGTTACTGTGACACAGGAAGAAGGGATAGTACCAGAGAAGATGGGAGGGGTGCTCCTCAGGGAAACCAATGAAAAGTAGCAGGCTGTCGAAGTGAAGGACAGGAAAACAGGAAAGCCAACCTAGGTGCATGTTCTAGGCCTGTATGAGATCACTTTGGTGTCCATTTCCCTGCAGAAGTCTCCTGGTTGTTATTCATAATTCCAGTTAATATCTGTGTGCATGCTCAGATAAGGACTCCATCCACAGCTTGTGTCACCGGGGTTATAGGCTAGAGTATGGATCTATTCCCCATACTTGGCAGGGAATGTTTTTATGAATAAGATTTAAATAGAGAAGCCTCCAAACAAAACTTCAAGCTCAATGTATGTATATCCTCTTGATTATGTGGTAGATTTTCCATGGAAATTTAAAGATGTCTATCACCAAGTTCAGATTTTATCTAAATTGAGCTATCTCCATGGTCTACAAATTTATTTTCATTTATGCAAGAGCTGCATCTTTTTCTGATGCAAAAGGCAACTTCACTTTCCTGCTTGCTACAGAAGAAAGCACTAGGATGTAAAAAAACATAATTGTTTTATTTTAAGAAAGGAGATTTGAAATACCTTTCTTAGGAGGAAAAACAAAGATAAAAATAATATTTAATTCAGTTTGGAGCATCAAATATTTTGGATGACAAGATCTGAATAGTGGGAAGAGAAATGAAACCTGTGTTTTGGCACAGTGATCTCATTAATAATTGGGCCACTTTAACATGTAAAAAGTACAAGTTTCCTCAATGGTATATTAAAGAAATATATTTTCAAAATATTTGAAATAAGACAAGATTTACATATGTTCCTAACGCTATTTCAAATTCTTTCTCATACATACCATTTCTTTGAGAACCTTCTCCACACTTTCTTTCTCCTGGAGGTTGAAAACGAACCTGGATGCTGGGACACTGGCCAGGAGCCGGAGCTTGGCAGCATTGCTGACCTCCTCAGCCACTCTGGTCATTCCCACGGTGAAAAACACAATTCCTTGGTGTTTAGCATCAGCTGTGGCTGCAAAAATATCTGGGTTTCTTGGATGATCCACTCCATCAGTGAAAAGCACGGCTACTTTTACACTACCCCAAGTGCCTTCAGTCCTGTAGAGCTGCGTAAGATTAGTTACAGCATAAGTTGTGTAGGTGCCATGACCTATGTGGGTGATGGGAGCAATGTGGGATTTGAATGCTTCGGGACCTTTCCAGTCACGGAAAGCTTGCTCTATGAAAACAGTGCTGCTGTACTGAAGTAAGGCCATCCTCCAGCGAAGGGTACGTCCAGAACTAAGCTGCAGACTTTTCATTCTGTCTACTGTTTGCAGTACAAATTTTTTCTGCTGTTCATGATTATAGTCCTTAGCACTTTCAGAGCTATCCAGTAAAAAAGCAATTTCCAGAATGCAGTCTTCATCTAGAATAAACAGGTATGTAGGTGAGTGGAGTGACTTCATACTAAATCTCATGCTAGCCTTACATGTATTTTAGGATTCAAGAGGGATTGGAATCATGAAAACTTTTGACAACATCTGTGTTCACAAGCATAAGCCCTTCATGAAGATAGAACGGATAGAGGCTGAGGAATTTGTTCCAGAACAGATGCCCCAAGAAAGAAAAAACTGAAGGTGTGTTGACGTCATGTAGTACAAAATGAGAAATGTTGGAGTGTTTTTTAAATTTCATTCTGTCATCTTGCCTGGTATTTCACTGTATATCCTACCAGCACAGGTGGAAGTCATGTACAAGAAAATGACACTTACTGAACAAGACACTGGAATGTGATTTGACAGAGCTGGATTTTGTCCCTAGTACTGCCACTCACATCCAGTGACATAAAAATTTCCAAAAGCAGGATCTGTAGAGTATAAATTTTCTGAACTACTGATGACATTACTTCTAGGAAAATTCAGTTATATGGACAATTCTTTTTGTGATAGTAAAAGGCTCTCAGCCATATAATTAAAAAATGCAGATGCTATTTCCTTTTCTGAAATACACAAAAAGGGATGGAAAAGATGGGAGTAAAAAGATAGAAGTGCAAAAATAAGGCACGTACAGATGTAGGATGAGGCAAACCTGGCTGATTATAAGCATCTTAGAAGGCAAGTTAGCCATATAGTCCAGAATCAAAAAAAACCAGAATGTTTTAAATCACACCTGTTTTAAAATTACAATATTCACCTTGATCACTTGGGCTGGGATATTCTTCTACAGTATTTGACAGAATGTGTATAGGTTTTGTTCTTCTCAATCCATATCTCTTTTCTTCCCTGAGATTTTCTGCTAAAAACTCATGGTGTTCAAGTATCCACAAAAGCCACCAGTATCTGAGGAACATCATATGTTTGTTTCCTAAACAACAAAAATACAGAAGCACAGCCGTACAAGAAAAATAAAACATTCAGTTTTGCTTCAACAGGTTGCTTAGCGGTCTGTATTTTAATCTATAGTCCCTAAAACCAAGCTGAATTCTTTGGGTAAAGTCTTCTCAAAACCACATAATGAATAATAAACAGAGACATACTGGAATGATTTTCAAGTATAGTGCATATAGTTCTAGCATGTGACAAACTGGAGACAGACGTTTTACAAACACATTGCAGTTCTCTCTCACTGCCTGGTAATGTTTGAACAACCAGTAGTTCTCCGAAACCTCAGCCGTGGCTGTACCCGTGTGGATGCTCTGTGAACCCCAAGTGTAATTCAGAGGTGTTTTTTTTTTCTGAACCTGCTTTTTCCAGAGCTGACATGGCGAGAAGGAGGTACCGAGGCAAACCTCAGTCTTCCCCTGTTCTCTTTAGTTAAGAACTGACAGTCATGCTCATTTCTCCCTGCTATCAGAGTCCCCTGTCCTCAACAGTCCTACAGAGGAAGTCACGGCCTAAGGGTGCTGTCAAGGCATGAATGTACCTGCTGTGCAGTCCTGGGGACGTGGGCCCAGAGTGCTGAGGCTAGGCTCAACAGCTACCTACTGATAGGACTTCTTCCTTCTGAAGGGATCAGAACTATTTGTCCTGGGCTCACAGACACACCCAGAGCAGCTCACAGGCTGCTCAGGGTCTGAGAAATCAGTCCTGCTGCACTTCAGTTCATTGCCATCTCCCTGCAAACTCTCCCCGGGTGGCTACGGTGCATACCAAAAGGACAGTTTGCTGGCAAGAGTGAACCCCCCAGGACTGAGCATAAGTCATCTGGCTCACAAAATTACCTAACACAGCCTTGTCTGCAGGGTTTCTTGGCTCCTGATCGTTTAGGGTGGGAATTCCTGTGCCCACAGACACAGAGAGAGCAGGGGATCCTTACCTCAACGCTCCTGAGCAAAAGGCCGTGCAGAGATGCAGGATGCTGCTCTGGGCCCGCTGGCAGCTGCGTTGCCCTCGCTGTGACGGGGGCTCTATGAGGAAAGGAGGGAGAAGTCAGGCCGCAAGCTCCTGTAAGAATCGGTGTCATATGTCAGGAGGGGCCAGCAGAAAGAAGAAAGGCAAAGAACAGCAATCCTGCCTCCCCCTTCTCCGCACCCAGCCACTCCTCTCCTTCCCCCGAGGCTGTGCATATGCATTCTAGATTTAGCCCCTCCACAGCCACACAGATTTCCCACACAGAAAAATCCTCATCCCTAACTTGGACATATGTGGAAGGGGGCTGTTCCTACCCCAACACACTTCCCTACACACCAGCACAGCTGTGTTCACTCTCTTTTCCCATCACTACCACATCTGCTTTACCCTCATACTTTTGCACATCTCTCATGCTTGACAAGGAAGCTTTTCGTACTGGGCATCACGTTGTCAACATCATTTTAGCAGTTGATGTCTGTAGGATCCCTTTCAAACCTTAAAGAATCTCCTCATAATGACAGATTACTGTTAACTGCTGAACTAGAAAGATATTTACTGTCCCATGGACTTATACTGGCCAACTGAAATTTCAGTTCCCGGTGAAACTGTCCAGCATGAGGTGGTCAAAAAAGGCAGGCCAGTCTGAAAGCCAGTTTCAGTTTCTGCAGGTCTGTCTGTTACACATATCCTTTCAAAGACTGTAATAGAGAACAATGACTGACACATAGTATGATGCCTTCAAAATCTAAGGTGGGTGGCTAAGGATCCTGAAGGCTCTCTCTTTTACCAGTGATTGCAGCTTGTCACCTAATTCTTCAAATATCCTCAGAAAACCTTGCATTCCAAATTAACATATTAAACAAGTAGCTCTTTTTCACAGAAATACCTTTTTTCTCTTCCTGTGGACTCATCATTTTCCACGGACAGGCACACAAAGAGGACCCAGTGCTAACTGCTGTCCTCCTTTCCATCTTCAGTGTCCACCAGCGCAGCCCACTTATCACAGGCACAGCCAAGGCAGCTGAGGAGATTGTGGGGAAAAGGATGCAGGTTTGGCTCCGATTTAGATAGGTGGGAGAGACTGGTAGGACAATGCAGCTGGATGCTGAAGCCATTTGCCATGGTTCTAACCCTGTTTTCTGTTTTCCATGTTTGCCAGTAATTAGTCTAAAATTGGTGAACTAGGATGGCTGAATGCAACTTTTAAATAGTTATATGGCTGCTTATCCATACCTAACCTGAAACTAACTCAACTACAGCTATTTGTGCCAGAGTTACAGCTAAGAAAGAACCTTCTTTCAGGGCTGAAAAGAATTGATGTTTATTTCTCTTCAGCCACTTTGGTTTTTCTGTGCTTAGACTGTCATTTTCAGAATTTGATTAAAGCAAGGAATGAAAAGGCAATATCTTGGCATTTAGGAACACAAATGGTACGGTGTTTAACTGAAATAGGTATAATATATCTCCCATAACCCCTAAATCTTACTGAGAAAGAAAATCTAATTTTAGCAAGAAAAAGCATGTTATTTATGGTTGGGACTGTATGCCTCCCATAAACAAAATATTGTCATTCTTTCATTTTCCCTGCTAATTCCTACCTCAAAACATAGCTGGCAAATATTTTCTTAATTAAGTAACTATTCTGCTTGCATGTTTAGTAGCAAGTTCCTGGCTTCAGGCTATTTCCTTTTATTGATGAATGATGTTTACCTTCAGGACAAATTTTTTTTGCTTTTTTTCGTGGCCAGGTGCAACGTTAAAAGCTTAGTGAGGCCTCCACATTTTTATACCTGTTTGTGTGGGATGCATGTTATTATTCTGTCCAGAATTCCAGGCATGTGACATAACACAGTACACTTCTAGACTTGCAGTCTTCTGAACTTGTAATATTCTCAATACCTGCACTATTTTATAGTGACAGCTTATCAAAACCTGAATGATACCAATGTAAAATATGTATGCCCTGATACAGCTGAGATAACTCTTAAAATAAAAATTAACAGCAATTCTTGCCTTGTTTACCAAAAACTTTACTAAGTGCTTATTTACTATTTTAATGGCATTATATTGTATGTATTTTTAAAATAAAATAAATGCCTTAAAACCTATGCCTAGGAACATTCATGCTGTTATTTAAGTGTTATAAATTTACTGCTGACATTAAATTTTTTTGTAGAGGAGTAAAAAAAAGCATTGTATTTTTTCTTAAGGAATCTAGACTTTGGGTATGTCAGCACACGGTTAATTGCATCTCCATTCCACTAATATTTAAACATATTTAAATATCTTTTACATCTCTGGGAGATGACAGTACAGACTTCTGTACTTGGTTGACTAAGCTGGGCCCAGCTATCCTGCCTCATGTATGCTTCCAGCACTAAGACTGATAATCTTCACAGGAGTCAAAGACTGACATGAATATAAGGCCATGTTATGATTGCACCAACTGAAGCTGAGGTCACAGATACAGCCGCACATTCAGATCTTTGGATTTTTTTCTATCACTGTTTGAAATCCAAGAGTTCTCAGCTGTCTGATCTCAGTGTTTCAAATATTTAAATGAGGTCTAATACTTTTTTCCAAAGAATAAAGGGGTATATGAGACCTATTTTAAACCACGCCTAAGTAGGTTATCCTCAATCAAAGGGTATTCCTTATCATTTTAGAACCATGAGGAAAGGCATCATGAAGAAAGACCTGCATGATCTTTTTGCACATGAGTGTGTTTAAGCACTTTTAGGAAAGGAAAAGTAAGTAATATTTATAACCCTTTGTTGGTGGCATTACCATTGCATAGGTGGTGACAGCTTCAGAGCTACATGAGATGAGGCTGCAAGGGCACTTTGAAGGGACGCTGAATGAAGAACTGGGGCTTAGATGCCACTTGCTGTGGTGTAGCATGACCTCTTGTGTCAGCAACAGCCCTCACTGCTGCTTCCTAATGGGCAGAAGCAGCAGCAAGCCTGACAGTTCCAAACTTCTTTCCCAGGGCTCTCTCTACTTTGTCTGTCCCTCCCCTCTGGGTATGGGAACCTCCTTTACACAGACTCTTGCGCCTGGTCTGGCTCAACTGTGACCCCTTCATCCAGTGTAACAAATTTCAATACCTCATTGAGAAGCCTGGAGTAATTTCTCTGAGATGGAGTAACTAACATCTCCTCTAGCACGGTATCATGTCGCTAGAATGTGATTGAGTTGATTGGCCATTCAGCTGTCCTACAAGCCTGTAACATCACTGGCTATGGAGTGATCATCAGCCAGCATAGCTGGCAAAATACCATCTGAATATTTCTATATGCTAAAGGAATAGTGAACCACCAGGGAAGCCAGTTTGTGGGAGCAGCAAGAAGCAGACGGACCATACCTTCAATTTTCCTCTGCTCTGATGGTCATTTTTTGGTCCCAAAGAGTTTGACAGGATGCTCCTGAAATATGTTTGCTTTTTTTACCACCTCAGTGTGAATAATTCACATATCAAGTCTGCTGTGAACTGTTAAAAATACGCACAATTCACACAAACTTCTTCTGGTGTTTCATGGCCTCAAGATAATCTTGACCATTTAACCTGGCTGCATCATGGTGTAATGGTATTTCAAGAGTATTTATTTCATTATACTGTACATGTCAGTACACGACCAAAGATCCCAGAAGAAACAAAAACGTACCTGATTTGAACTTGTAAAATAATGAAAGCACAGCATTTACAATATTTTGAATCCTGATACTAAAAAGCAATGTTATAAAGAATGTGGTTCACAGTCCTGTAAGTTGTATCACATATGTGAAATTTGGGAAAAACAGTTCAAAAATTCAACTAACTAAAGTAATTGAACAAGAAAATTCTAAAAATTCAGAACTTTGCTGAGGATTGTATCTCAAGAAAGTTAAAATAAAAACCTGTGTTTGACCTTTTGACTGCAAAATGTGTTCTAATGAATTTGACAGCCCAGGATTCAACTGAGCAGTCAGTTAAGTATGGTTAAGTAGTCTTGACAAATTGACTTCTGTTTATCAACTTTTGAGGGTACAGTTTAAATTTTTTTTTAATATGGACTTATGTTCTGCAACACTGCCTGATTGTTCTCTATGAAAAATGATTGTTTAATGGCACAGCCTTATAAAAAACAATAACGGAATCTTGGTGTACACGAAGGTCGTTGCAGAACTATTGATTCCAGCAAAATCAGAATTTTGTCTTTGCTTTTTGGTACAAATCTTGAGCATGTAGTCTGAAAGAGCTGATCAAAGCAAATCTACTTTTCAACTTTTTTTTCTTTTTTAGATGTTTTCATCTAAACCCACAGTCACAGAAAATGCTGTAAGCAAAGGCTTTGATGGCAAAGACTTACTCTTTGTATAGCTCCCAACAGATTTTAATGATTCTTTGAGACTGGAGCAGTAAATATGTCTTTTTCTTTCGCAGCTGGTATGAATGTGGCTCTCCATTTCCCTCATTTTAAATCCTGCTCTTCTGCAACGTTTTTCAGGAGGTGCGTAAAGAAAAAAACTCTAACAAGGCATAAAAGGGAGGAGGCTGTCTTCAGTACTTTCCTATTTTATCTTGAGACAATACAGCCAAAAACTCACTCTGAGCATTTTGGTGGTAAGTAAATACTCATAATCTGCATGCAATATCAAAAAAATCAAACATTTTGTTTTAAGGTATTTGTTTATTTCTACTTTTATTCTAATAGTTCTCTTTTGATTTTCAGTTTCCCTCGCCAAGAGATATTTTCTATCTTACAGCCTAAGTATGTAAACATATCTATATATAGGTCAGTTATTTTCAAAAGTATTTGTAGCATTTAGCCTAACAAGAGAATGAAAACATGCTAATAAAATAGTACTGCTACAGTTTTAACATACTAAATATTTGACTTAACATTTTATAGTATTGAACATTTAACTAGATCAAGAACATTTTAAAATTAATTATTTCTTAAAGATTTCATTTGATTTGCTACATTGGTGCCAATGAAAACATATTTGACAAGTAATTATTCTGAATTTGCTGTTACACGTCAGTTGCTTCTTATTGTACAGTACACTTTACGTAATTATTTTCTTCCACCTGCCTGATTTTCATGTTGATAGCTGTAACTAGCAATACAAACCTCTTTTTAAAATACAGTAATTACATATTTAAGGAGTGGAAGCACACATATTTTTAAGGAAGGTGCAATAAATAGCAGACGCCTTAGTCTCACCTAGCACATTTTGAGAAGGTATTTTCTAATAATTTTAAGAGGAATAACTCAGCTGGAAATATAATCAGCTAGTTAAAGCATGTTGCAGTATGTAGTATGCCATATTTAGCAAGTGACAGAGATTTGGTGGAAAAAGTCATGTTGGATACAGTTCTAAAGTTGTGATCCTTTTCTTGCTGGGAATAGATTTTGTTTTTCAGAGAAGCAATTACTTACAGTGTTGTAAAGAGGTACACATTTGTCTTACAACCACTGTTGTCAATATAACTCTAAACTTGCATAAATGTTAGAATTTGATTTTTTGACCTATTTTTAAACTGTTTGTACTATGCATGAGCCTCTGAGCTCAGAGCAGTAATTGTGCTTGTGAACTAGCTCTCAGACCCTTTAATGATCCTGACCAGCCTCGGCCATACCCCCACCCATACCCCTGGCACCTGAGGGCTCCATTTCAGCTCAGCCTGGGGCCGTCAGCCCTGCCCATAGTGGTGCAAGGGCAGGTGGGTCACTGGCTCTACCACAGCCCTGTCTGGGTGTGCTGGTGTCCCATACTGTCCTGTCCCATACTGGTGCCTGATACCCTGGGCTAGGGGCTGGTCCCAGCCCGTCTCCCTTGCTGGGACAATGGGAGGAGAGGCCCAACTCTGCTGTCCCATTTGGGACTCCCTCTTCCCCCTGCCCTGGGGATGCAGCTGGTCAAAGCTGCTCCTGGCAGAATCGGTGCCATTGTTTACAGCTTGGCATGAACGCTGGTAGGCATCTTAATGTCAGTGGGTATCTGTAGCTCTTCACAAACCCCTCAGTGAGGCCTGAGTGAAATATCAGCCCTATCACACAGCATTTGCTTGTGGTTAAATGCTGTGCTAATGAAGCCAGGGACAGGTCTTCTTTCTCATAAACTAGTAAAACTCTACCTCATTCAGAGGTTTTAAAAAAGGTATGTGTAAGCGTATGTTTAAAGGCTGAAAGAGTGGAGGTTGTTCAGCCTGGAGAAGAGGAGGCTCAAGGGAGACTTCATGATGGCCTTTCAGTACTTGAAGAGGGCCTATGAGAAAGATGGGCACAGACTTTTTAGCAGGGCCTGTTGGAATAGGACAAGGGGTAATGGTTTTAGACCGAAAGAGGGTAGATTAGATATCAGGAAGATGTTCTTTACAATGAGGATGATGAAACCCTGGAATAGGCTGTTCAGAGAGGTGGTAGATATATCACCACTGGAAACATCTGAAGTCAGGTTGGACGGAGCTTTGAACAACCTGATCTGGTTGAAGATGTCCCTGTGCATTGCAGGGGTGTTGGACTAGGTGATTTTAAAAGGTTCCTTCCAATGCAAACTATTCTATGATGTCTAAATGAAAACTTGTAGAATGTAAACAGCATTTTTGTGGATTCGTGTTAGGAGGAACTGTCTTAGTTTGAAAGACAGGTGTCTGTTGAGGAAGGCAGGAGCCTCCCTTGAAATGGAAAAGGCAACCCCCTTCCTTCCAAATTATTATAGTTTTTGAAATTAAGGGGCTTTCAGACAAAGATATGGGNGCGTGTTCCTGTAGCACAGTCCATAGATGCATTTTTATCTGTAGGCATACATTAGCTGCAGGAGTCAGTAGTATGGCTTGGTGAGTTAAGAGCTTAAAGGTATGCAATTATTATTGAATATCTTTGCACAGATACAACTGATGGCAGTAGGCAGTGTTTAATCACCTTTATTCTTAAATACCTGGACCACCAAGCCTGCTGAATTTTGCTTTTTTGCCTTAAAAAAATGTCTTTCAGCTTAGTACCAGATTTTGTATCTGACGGTTGCAGGACTTGAGTAGAGGCATTACAGAAGGTGGTTAAGAAGGCGCTTTAAGATACGTGGGCGGTAAAATGACGCTTGGTGGAAGCTGAATTTCGGAGACCTCCCAGGCGAAGCGAGGAGAGGGGGACTCGCCCTGTCGGTCCGTGCTGCCGGGACGCGCGGGCTGTGCCCGCCTTGCCTGGCGGGCTCCATGCCGGGGGTCGGCGCCTGCGGCTTTCCGAAGGCTGCCTTTGATTGCCGGTTGCCGCTCGTGGTGC
The DNA here is from genome assembly GCA_013400655.1 of Mystacornis crossleyi. Taxonomy (NCBI): domain Eukaryota; kingdom Metazoa; phylum Chordata; class Aves; order Passeriformes; family Timaliidae; genus Mystacornis; species Mystacornis crossleyi. The sequence continues at coordinate 18,005 of VYZQ01065925.1, forward strand.
GCAGAGCTGGAACTGCTGCGGCACCTCTGCGTGCAGCAAACCAGCTCCTCCTCCCAGGGGCACCGGCTGGGCTCTTGCTGGCAGCTACTGTAAAGGCCTCCGGAGTTCGGAAGGCTGCAGTCCGTTTTACCTGAGAGGACTGTTTCCCCAGCACTGGAGACAAGAAATAGTGTGAAGGGCGTAATGGCTTGTGGTTTTCGGAAGTACACACTCGGTTCCTGCTGCAGTTGACTTACAAAACTGCTGAAGCATCTGAGATAGCCGTAAAATACTCTGCAGGAGTGAGGGGATACAGTCTACAGTGTGAAGCTGAGGGAAGGAGGCTGTGTTTTTAAATGCTTAAGTATTCACCACAGCGGCGTGGCACATTCAGTGCGGTATAACGTATTTTTGTTGTGAAGAAAAATATTGGTTCCTTCAGGAGCCATGCATGGACAAAATCGTAATAGCGGATGTCTTTGAGGAAGAATAATGTAAAATTTTCTGTTTTGCAGTATTTTGCCAATATGTGCCTGACTTACCTGTCTCTCAGTTAAATTTAATGATACTCCCCCAATCAAAATCGATTTGTGGTAATGCTGATGCTTTTGAAATAAATGAAGCAAGAGGCATAGTGTTATTTTTTAAATGTATGGGGGTCATTTTACATGTATTGTGTATTCTACTTCTACAAAAAATTACTTCCCTTCGTGTTAGATTGCAAGTCAACGGCTAGAAGTGTGTATTAATACTGCAGTTTCTAAACAACCACTAATACTTGAATCTAATACCATACTTACAGTTTGTAATCCTCATAAAAAGGATTATGTGCAAATACAGAAAAAAGATGTCCATTTCTGAAGTAGTTTACCTACCACAGTTTTAATATCAAAGCATCTTTCTACTCTGCTTCTGGTATTATCATCTATTAATTGTAACGATTAGAGAGGTGGGACTAGATTCTCTAAATTTTTTAAAGCTTGCAGGACTCTTAACTTGTTAAATGCTTGTGTGTAGTGCTACAAAACATCTGACTTGTTAGAGACTTTTAAGAAAACAAGTAATTTTATACATAATGTGAATTTCCAGCTGATTTATTTTTGTCTTATGTATGTTATTGAAAAATTGAATCTTTTCAAATGTTTTCAGGTACGGAGTACAATCTCAGTGTGGAATCTCAGTTCTTAGAGAATCAGGTTAAAAAAATAGCAGTTACAAGGTATGTCCATGGGGTGTCAGCCTTGACTCAAGTATGAAGGTTGTGTTGTCATTGCTGACTGCAGAGGTTTGATGAGAGATGACTTATAGAGCAAGGCTATTAATATCAGTACTACAGCTAACAGCTTTTTTAAAAATCACAGGCAACTGATGTCATGTAGGAGTAACAGAGCTATCATTACAGCCACTTTGATTCAAAAAGAGACCAAAACATGTAATATCGTAGGTGTTTTCATGGTTTTCTTCTTCTTTTGAATGGTCTATTTGGGCATTGTGCATCACCTATGGATCAGAAATATCAGGATGGGAATAGCTGATTTATCCTCCTACCTGGCCTGTAATGTGATATGGGCTACCAGAGGTGTCCTTGAAGTAGAGAAAAAGGGGAAATGGAAAAGACCTCTGGTATGAATAGCCTCACCTATTGGAACGACAGAGAGAGAGTTTGTTAGGTATCCTTGTCTGCTTAGTATATGGGTGCCCTTTGCATGTACTTCTTCTTTTTATAAGAACTTAGACCTTTTTAGAGTTATTGTCATGTGACAGACATTTTCTGAAAACCTCTTGAAAATCTTCAGTTTTTCTGTACTGTGGAAAACAAAGTGGGTTTTTGAACAATAGATTTCTACCCTCTCTTCACAAAGGTATTTTTCACTGAGCCTTGGATACTGCATACCCAGTAAATGTCTAAGGATATATTGCATTTCATTATGTTAACCATATCTTCACCTGACAGACAGGGAAATAAAAACATTACTTAGCATCAAATAGCAGTAAATTAGTTTTGCTGCGCTCTGTTAGTGACTATTAATATTTTGTAATGTTTTCATGGTTAAAATGAATTCTGTTTTGGATCATCTCAGAGTACCAAGACCTTCAGAAAAGAGTAATCAAATTCAAAGGAATGTGTAAAGATGTAATACTAGTTAAATGAAATTCATTTATGAAGCTTTCCAAAGTGAGCAAACTACAAGGTCATCTTTTCTGTCTTTTTCTGGATCCGAAGGTAGCCTAACTTCTCCTTCTCCACTGCTTTAATTAACTGCATTTATTGCTCACATTTTCAAGAAATCTTTTTTTTCCCTGAGAAAATTGCTTTTCAAGAGTGAGGTGGTAGTGCTGATGAAGGTGTCATAACTGGGAAGGAATGTTCTTTCTGGTTTAAGTTAAGAAACTTCCTAATTTTGTATTTTTTATATTCTTCAGATGGTATGTGTAGCTGAGAACTTCAAATACCTGCTAGCTGAATATGAACACTGAAAGACCTATTGCCTGTGAGCAGGATCCTGAAGCATCTTCACTGCATTTTCTTTTTGTTCTAGGCAGTTTTTTATTTGGACATGTCAGCTGAAGACATTTATTTTATATATTAGTGACTTTTTTTTTTTTTTTTTTTTTTTTTTT
>VYZQ01065925.1:20639-33528 GCA_013400655.1 Mystacornis crossleyi
TTTTTTTGTGGAGCACCTTTAGTTGTTTCACAGTGGTTTGTAGACATTAGAGATGCTGGGAGCACTGTGGGACAGAACTGCTCGAAATACGGTTCAAATCTCACATCTGTGAGTTATACAAAAACAACTACCACATACCTGTAGAGGTTGCTGAGTCCTGGGATGATGGTTCTAAGCTGTAAGTGGGAAATAAGAGATGATGGATGATGCAGTAAAGTTAGCAAACAGCAGTACTTTTTCTTTTCTGCATGTTCATGGAGCCTGACCTAGAGAAAGCAGCAACCACTTACACGAAGAACCTGCCTGTTATTTGTGCTGTGGTGCAAAACAGTGGATCTTAGACCTTTTTGCCTCCTTGGCTTGAGAATCTGTCGAGAACTCTAGCCTGGAGTTGAACTCCTTACCCCACTTTAAATATATGGAGTTCTAGTGGAAGGATTTAAAAATAATTTTTGGGGAGAAAAGTGTAAGTGTAAGTGCTTGCTCCTGCTTCTGATTGTTGTATATTATGAAGCATGGTTCAGAGTTACTCTGTCAAATGCAAGCAGGAGGAATTTGCAGTTTACAAGGGTTTTGAAGTAGCTTTTTGGGCACTGTGTTTCTTTGCTACAGTCTTTACTGTGTCAAGTATTTGGTCTGTCTCAGCCCTGTTGGTAACGGTTACTATCAAGAAGAAGATAAAGTCAAGAAGGAAGAAGTCCTTTGTCAAAGAACGAGACATTAAATGCACTGAATGCATTACTATTTTATTTGCTTTTAGAAGTCATTCATGTCATAGCCCTTCCTTAGCAGACCATCGCAGCTGATGTCTGTTTCCCAGGTCTGTTAAACGTCACCTCAGAGATGAGGAAAAATTTCACCTCCTCCCCTTAAACCCTTTTAACCAGGGGCAGCCCAAGTAAAGATCACTTCAAAGAGAAAGCATGGCTTTCATTTTTTTTTTTTTTACATGGCATTGCAGTGGCAGTAGATGGTAGCCTTAGTTTTACTGTCACAGTTAAGTGTTATGACTATGCCTGGTTCTCTTCATATTTGCGCATATTAAGAACATCTCCTGTGAAGATGTGCTGTAGCTTAAAACCGGTGTTACAGAAATGGGATCATTCCCCATATACAATACAAACTCTGAGGGAGAAAAGGCATGTGACTCGACATCCCTTATCTTCAGCTGCAACTCCTTCCAGGACTGCTTAGATAAGATTAAAAGAACCAGGCTTCCTTCCAACCATCTCCCACTTTTTCACCTGAAGAAATTTGCTGAGAAAAGGAGCAGACTCTAGCTGCAGAATTTGAGTCTGCTTTTAACATGTCACAACACAAATGCAAATTTAAAGAAAATAGGGCTCATTTTGGCAAATGTGTGTGTGAAATTGAGCTCTTTTTTGATGTTGCATTTGAGTTGATAGAAAAGATTGGTGACTCCTTTTTGTCATTCATCCTCTGTGGAAAATTGTGTAAATCAAATACTAAAAGAGCTGCAAACCAAAATCTGAGAGGGTTCTTCCAGATAGTTTAAATAAACCTAAATTAAATTCAACAAATTATTAGACTTGCAAACTGAAGTAGTCTGAAAATGTAAATGATAATGTTCCCTGGAAAACTTTGCCTCTGATCCTTCTCACTAATGGTGGGGGTGTTTTATTATTTCAGTTTAAGAAAACAAGTGACAGGAGTTATGATCTCTGCTTTGTTTGACAGATAGGGGAATGGAGACATAAAGATCGAAATGTCATTAAAACTAAAAGGGAATATTTTATTTTCTTGTAGGGTAAACCCACTAAACCAATATTGAGTGTATTCAAATTGCTTATAGGAATCTGCATTTATTTTTGCCTCTCTATTCTGTGACTGGATTCTAAAATGAAGAATGAGTTACATGGATGCCACAAGAGCAATAGTGTGTGGTGAAGTCCCTAAAAATATTTTTTGTACAGAAGGCTCAATACATGCTGTGAAGTGATTCTGTGCTTCTGCAGGCGTGTGTGCCAGCGATGTATCAAAAATCTATCAAACACATTATTCCTGTAGGTGTTTGAATCAAGGGCAAGACTTCTGTTCAGGAACGTGACATGAGAGTCTCTATGCTATGTAGAGCACATCCAGACTGACCGTGTCTGGGAGAGTAGGTTGTGTTGGACACACTGGAAGACGCACCCACATTTTTTTCTTCTTGCTTACTCCTCTCGCCAAATCACTGGATTAGTTCTATGCTCTTTTCTATAAAATTTACTGGTATAATTGAACTTGTGTTCTGAACCAACATCTTATTTGTCTGCTCTTGTTCTCCACAAATACAGAATAAATTGAATGCAATGAAGATATTTTGAGTTAAACTGCATGAAATACAGGTGTGTTCCTGGGCTGTCTGTAGCCGTAATGTGCATTTTAAGAGCTGCTTACAGTTGAGCCCTGCAGAGCAGCTGGGAGGGGAATACCATGGAAAAGAGGTAGCAAGAGGAAGGAAGGACTGAAGGGTTTCCAACTCCCACAGTCCCTGTAAATCATACCAATCGTCTTGTATCTTGGAACCCAGTTTTCTATTAGTGAGTTGATACCAGAATTCAATCTTAGTGTGTGAACTGGATTTTCCTACCCTACAAATGCTTATCTGGTTTTTAGACATTGCTAATATCTTCTTTAAAATGTGGTACTGGCTGTTGAAATTTTGAAAGCAATAGATGGAACTTAGCTAGCAATTGCTATGATAGCAGAATGGTTTTATCATAAATCTGGGTAAGTGGGTTGCAAGCATCAGTTAATATATTACTGTGTTTCCTGCACAGAATGATAAGATTTAAAGTTTGTATTTAGAATCTGCTCATGTCCATACATAAAAATCAAAGTTTAAATTAGTATCTAGACTACATAAAAATACTGGAATTACTCGGTTCCAGTGCAGTTATTATTCAGGCCTTAGTAATAAAAACAATTACAGGAATAACTTTACATGCTCATTGGATAGTGGCAAACAAAGGTTCAATTAGAATGAAAAGTTAATTGGATGGAACACTGTAAAAATATGACTAGGCTCCTAGATGGTATATTTTAATGAAAAACTTTACTTGAAATATCCTTATGGCTTCTCTGTTTAGAAATAGTGAAACATGAGCAGGGCTGATAGATTCTTTAGCACTGTTTTGGGAATGTGACCCAGGAGAAACTACCTTTTGCTATGGGGAAAAAAAAAAGGCACCTCCTGCAGCATACGATTGAGGGCATGGAGTGCAGCTGTGTCCCTGTGGAAATCTGTCATTTGTAACAGGTTTTATAATCTCAAAAATAATAATGGTTCCTTTGGTATTCCAGAACATGAAAAATCCTTTATTCATTTATTCTAGCCCTAAGCTGAATCCCAGAGAGAGTGATATTTTGAATAGCTTTCTTCTAATATAACCTTATACTGTTGAAACCTAAAGGTCAAACTAAAATGGCAAACTGCCCACAAATCCCTAGTCTTTCACTGTGTTTAACTCAGGATGAGCGTGAGATAATGACAGGTGTCTTTAAAGTACCTTTTGTCCTTTCCTAATCCTGGTTTATGGGGATTTAAACATCACAGTCATAGTAAGTAGTCAATGAAATGTTCTATCTCATACGTAGTTTGCAGGGATCTCTGTGAAGTAGGAAAATATAGGGGTTATAGTGTTGTACCTTCATCTCTTTCTGGATACGTACTCTAGTTGTGTGCTGGAGTAAGATTTACTCTGGTGATCTTAACCCATATTCAGTTTGTATGGCTTTTCTTATTGTGGTTAGTTTAAAGCAGCAGTTTCATAGTTGTGAATCTGACCTTGTATCTCCTACTGCAATTTGATCAATATGTCAGTTTACATAAAAAGCAATTGTTTTGCTGTAAGAGGAGTAGTAAGGACTTCTGCATATATTGATTATATTGGTTTTGCTTGCATTCCTCTTTGCTGTCTCTTGTTACTTAATCTTTAAAGAAGCAGATTAATGCCTGCAATGAAATATTAGGAAGACCAGAATATACCGGGAAGGAAGAAAAAGGAACCAGCAATGTAGAAGAATATGTGATCCACACTGGGGTAAATGCAAGTTCAGCAACAGAAATAAAGGGAAGACCATGATCTCCATTAAGAGAGCAGTAAATGGTTCTTGGTGCTGTAGGTCTAAGAGCAAAATTTGGGTTTAATATTCTCTTTTATAAAAAAAAACTTTGGTGCAGAAATGGAAGAGTGCTGACACTAACACTATATATTATTTGAATCTCTGCTGATTGTAGTCAGTGCTTCAGTATTTGAAGCAGTTGTAGTCTGATGACATGGAAAAGTTGAATGACAGTAAAACATGAGAAGAGTTTCACACATTTTGAATGTGTTCTGTAAGTTGCGTTGAAGCTCACTTATCTGAGTTGATTTAAAATATGAAAAAGCTCCTCTAAAGATAATGTATTATCACATTGTTATCACAAGTCATGAGACTTGTCAAGGTCCAAGCAAGATGGAATCCACAGTGACTACTGGCAACGAGGTTCATAAAGGAGCAGTTATGACTAAATCATAGTACCAGGGTGGTGTGGGATGCCCATGTTGATTACAGAGGGTGTAAATCTTTGGGATTTTCACTACATTTCTTTGATTGCTGCATATAAAGAGAGAGAGAGAAACACTTCTGCTGGAAAAGGTAAACATGGATCAGCAGACTTTCTATTCACTAGTCTTCAGTATTTCTTAATATCACTGTCTGCCTGTTGGATGATGACAGATTTTTAACAACTGTTTTTTGAGAATGTCACCATTCATATGTATGTGCCTTTGCACTTCAGGTTGAATCATTTCATTACACTCAAAAGGTATCAAACCTTGAACACCACTTAAACAACAGCCGATAAAAATTCAGGGGACTGATTGTTTGAAAGGTTGCCTGAAGAACTGACTGTTGACTACAATGAGTTCTTGCTTATATTTAGAAAAACTAGAAACTTAATTTGTAAAGTCAGGCATAGTTTTTTGTCATCTTTTATTTGGAAAATACTCTCTTTTGTTCCTGTAGTGGATCCAGGCATCTTGTGTTTCATTTGAATAGCTATGGGTAGCTCTTCACTGACTGCTGCTGAATCTTAGCTGAAACTACTGAACTTGGGACTTTTGCCCCCAAAGTCTAATGGAGTCTGAATTTAACTAAATGTTTAATTTTTCTTTTTTTTTTTCAATTTAGGAGGAAGGTTTTTAACTATGACCTGTGGAAATAATTGGAATGTTTGTGCAATTGAAGACATGCTTATTGATATGTATTTGATTACCCATCAGCTTTTCACAGAGAGATGGCAATAGTAATATATCAGGACTGCTGGCTCCCTACCCCCCTTTTTCCATCGTGCAATAATTAACTGGGTATCCAGCTTCATAAATCAAAGGTCTAAGGTTTGAGGCTTGTCCTTTCAATTATTTCTGGAGTTTTGACTACAACACTACAATATGAATAAAACATTACTTTCAGGTCAATATGAGAGCTCAAGCTAATGGCCTTCAAATTAATGAAACAACTACTTCTACTGTACCTAATCAGCCACAGAGGATTATGGGGACCGAGGGCATTTTCATTAGTATCTCTTAAAGCGTGTGACACAAAGTGACACAGCTCCAGTTTTTCTAGAAGGCTAAGTATTAAAGTCGTTCTTAAGGAACAAAGAAGTTTTAATTCTAGGGGATGTGGTATGTAACTTCCTATTTCCTTTTAAAAGCTTGTGGCTCTGGCTTACAATGACACTTTAGCAAAATTATTTATCTTAAAGAAAAAAAAAAGCAATGAAAAACCCCTCCAAAGCCTTTTAAGACATCAGTAACTATAAGTATATTGCTTAGCTGTTATCATACATATTTTTAGAACTCACAAACTACTGTTCCAGTGAAAATTTAGGCAAAAGGAGTCAAGAATGTGCTTCAGTTTCTTGAACATGCTCTTCAGCTCATGGTACTGTGCAGCTGCACTAGAAACTTCAGTGTTGCATGTCTGAAATTATTCTTAAAGTTCCTTTTCTTACTAGAAAAGTCACTTCCATGTGGCTTTTAATTTGAGATCTCATCCTTCATAATGCTGATCACCATGTACTCAAAACAGTAAAGCAACAGGAGGTAGCCTTTACTGTGCCGAGGTTTTTAGAGGTACCGTAATTAGGAAAAATCTTAAATTTTGGAACTGGATTATACAATAATAACTTCTGCATGCAAAAATTAATGCTGAGAGGAAGGAGGAATTCAGTTAGCATCTTGCAAAGTACAAATCATGCCATCAAGCAAAGTTTTGAAGGCAAACTTCTACCTCACAATTTTGTATTCTGTGAAGTGACTATAAAAATAACATTATATACTCTCTTCAGGATAGCTCAGGTGGATGTAGTTTCTCCAGGCATCCTGTTCCTCCTGGCTAGTAAGGTACAATCTGTTGGGACACTGGCGTGTGCAGTACAGTCGGTTAGAGGCCACTGTGCCCCCGTGCCAGTTGTGGCTCTATGGTGTGTTGTGGGGCTGTGCTGTGAAGTGGGCACAGTGGCCAGCGCTCTCCTAAGGGCCTGCATGACGGAGGGGACAAAAGGGACCTGGGATGGCTGTGCTGCAGCTCTGAGGGAAAGTGGCTAAAGGGGGAACCGTGGACCACTCAAGCCAGTCACCCTGCTTACCAAAGTTTGTGCTCACTGAACTGTCCTAGATCTCATTCCTGTGAACAAGTCCCCCGAGGAGGAGAGAGGTTGGGTTTTTTTGATTGTTGTAATCCTTTTGACCTCATGCATTCATGAGTTTGGTCTCTTCTTGTCAAAGTAGTTTTGCAGGTTGACTGAATCAGGTGCTATTTTCAAACCAAATATTTTGAGAATTGTTCCTTAGCAATCAGTTAAGAATTGCTACAGTGTGGCTTATCTTGAGCTATAATTTTCTTCACTTTTTTCCGTTTAGTTTAACAAAAAAAATATATTTATACTACAAATACCTCTGTGTACAAATCAGTGGTTGTCATTCACAGGGTGTTGGGGCGTAGCTATACTTTCACCATGCACTGAGTAACTTTGTTCTTAGAAAGATGTTGTTTAATAGGCCTACTGACGTCTAGTTCTCATTTTCAATAAGTGTGGAGGCTTGTTTGGAAAATTCAGAGTTAGGCCATATTTTCAACTTTTTTATTAAGTAAGCAGTGGTTAATCATTGATGTTCTGTAATACATATCAAAACTGTGAGAATCTGTCAGCTACAATCCCTATACTGTTAAACCATATTCTCATTTGTTTACTGTTATTACCCTGGGTTTGGTCTGGAATTCTAATTAATACTATTGAAGTCTTATTATTTATCTTTTCTCAGGTCTTTTGACTGACTGCTCTTGTGATCTTTCAAGCATTTCATCCTAACTGTCGGATGAATGAGACCTAATCATTTTTATTATGAGTCCCACTTACGAAGGTGTTTGTCCTGAACAGACCTCGTATCTGTTATTAATAGGAAAGTAAACCAGTGAAAGGAGTAAAGAGGATTCAGAGTTATTCCAGCCTATCCTATTTTCCCTGTTAATACCCTAAAAAGTTTTTAGATCATAAGTAATTTGAAAATGCTTCTTTACTTCCCATTCCTTTCCAAGTACAGATTCCATCTGTTGCTTCCTTGCAGGGCAGAATGGCACTGCAGGGCCAGTGAACTGGAGCAAAAATGAGGACCTTTGTTCTCAGAGACAGAGAAAGTGCCCAAGAAATCTGTTTGCAGTAAGGCAGGTAGCAAGATCTTTGGTAGTGAGAGGTACAGGTCATGTCGAGCATACTTGCCCTTACTTTGTGACTGTGTCTCCAGGATGGGGCACAGGGACTTCCGGGATAGACCAGACAGTGCTGACCAAAGGACAGCTGGAGAGGACAACTGGAATCTGTTTAATCTTTCTCCACTTTTTTCTGCCTTCCAGGTAAATAAACTCTTTCATCTCTACATGGTTACTGTTAAACTCCACCACAGGCCTATTTCTGCAGATGAAATATACCTGGGGTGTTTTGGAAGCTTCTTTACTGACTCTACTAGTCTCACTTGTTCAGTGGCAGTTACCAAAAAAGCACATGGTTCCCATGTTCCTGCTTCTTGTTCCAGGACACAGTAATATAATTTCAGATTGAAAGAAAGAAGTTGTAATATGTACTAACCAGAAGACCTTGAGGAAACTTTTGGCCACAGTGCCAGCTGCATTGTGCAATTCGGACTGTGATTTCTGTTCTGGACCAATTCACATGTCCTCAGTTTAATGTTTCTCACATTCATGCGGTCTGGAGACCCACCTTTGATCCAGTCTTCTGGAAATCTGTGCTTTAGTTACAAATATGCATTAGATGCTTGGGAATTGTATCAACTAAGGCTCTCTTTTTCTTAGTTTGAGATTAGGTGGATTCTTTTGTTCCTTAAATCCTTGGCAGAAAATACCTCCCTGGAAAATAATTTCCATTGTTTTAGATACTGTCAAATTTGATGTGCCTCATTGTGAGAAATTTGGTGAACTTGGGCCTATTGTCTGTTTGTTTAGGTTTTCTTCATGTGTTGAAGAGTTGAAATTAATACTAGTTCTCTGTAGGAGATGCATGTTCCCTAAAACATGACCTTTTAAGGAAACTTCTGCTCACAACATACATATTTGGAAAAAATAAGTGGCAAAGTCCAAATACACATTGCTACTGTGGGTCCCCATGAAAACACCTAAACCTGCTCTGTCTGAAGTCTGATGGCTTTGATGCAAACTAAAGTGGGCCTTAGGTGAAGGAAATGTCTCAAAAATAGTGTCTCTAAAGAGACTTTCCTGCCATTAATAGCCTATTAAGAAAGGAAGCCTCTAACACACACACACACACACACACACACGCACACACACGCACACGCACACGTTGCTTGCTGTAAAACTAAGGTTCAGTTAAAGAAATGGGACACTTTAGATTGTAGAATAGCAAAGATGGATGAAATATGAAGAGTTAATTGCTGCTGTTGGGTACTTATATTATTACCCAGGCAGAGAGACAGTCTTTAGTTTAGATTTGTATGACTTGCTATTACCAGTAATCTCTCAAAAAATGAGCACGGCTTTAGTATGTTTAAAACATAGCCTTGCTTTAGTATGATTACACAAAAATAACAACAAAGCTTGTCATGATAAAGGCATAGGATTTAATGATTAAACTTTAAATGTGAAATTGGAAACACAAGTTTTAACTTAAAATGTTTTGTGTCTGGAAACACCTGGGTTTATCCAAGGACAGATTGACCACAAGATTACTGAATGCCAATGGCAATTACAGCTTTATTGGATAATGCACTGGTCAGATCCTTAGCCTCTGTAAACTGTCCTAGCTCCAAGAATTTCAGAAGAGACAAATTTACAGGTGCAGATCTGATCCACATTTTCTTATAGCGAGTGTATATATGTTCTTCTACTTTTTTTAACTATCAGCTTTCTATCTTTATCTAGTCATACATCAACCCTGATGTGTCTGTTTGTCTGTGAAGAACTGCATGAGTTTGGACACTAATTTAGGCTGAACCTTGGTCAAAAATGAAGCCTTTTAATTTTTAACTTCCTTGCTTAGTGGGTATCTTTAATATGTAAGCAGCGTCGTTGTTAGTTCTAAATTAGACCTTTAACTACTTTTCTGAATGCTTGCTTACACTAAAAATCAGGCAAGCAAAGACGTCTCAAACTGTATATTGAATTAAAAGCAGAGTTCAGTGAACAACAGCATTGCCTATGTTTTCTCCCTCTAACCTTCTAACAGACGTAGTCTGCATCTTCTTAAACATGCAATAATCAACTAAAAATCCCTAGATCTAGTTCAGTCAGAAATAATAGCTGCCAACAGGAACAGTCAACAGGAAAATGAGAGAAAGAGATGTGTTACACCCACATGGGCGATTTTGGGTGTAGATGTGGGAAAGCCTCAAAGAAGTCCCATTTAATGGTGTCCAGCAGGACAGGGTCCCTGTAGCTGGGTGATGAGGTGCCATGGTAAACTGAGAAGAGAAAATTTTAGATGAAGTAAACAGAGGTTAGCATTGTCCTGTGCTGGCTCCTTTATTACTATCATTCAGCAGTAAAATATCTGGGCTTATCAGTTCGTTTGTCTCTGATTGTCAATTTTGTCTTGTGAGTGTAAAGAATAATGGGTGGGAAGGGCATGACCCACCGTCTCAGCTCACTGTCAACAGCATCTCCACCATGCCTATTGGAGAACCCCTCCAGTGTCTCACCCGTGGGAGGTACAGGTGTGTAGAAATGGTGATGGTGAATGGGGCAGGAGCTCAGCTCCTGGCTGCCAGCTGTGTGCGAGTGAAACAGTTAGGTGCCTCCCCAAGTTGCATCCAGGTCACTTCAAACACACAGTGACACAAGACTTCACATAGCTCCCAACCTGGAGCTGCAGCTCCCAAGCACTCTTTGCCCTCTCTGCGTGTTGCTGGGGTTCGAACTGCTTTAAACAATTCCTCTTCTAATTAGGTACGCTCAGTCTGTGTGTCGGCTTTGCAGGCACCCATCTGTAGAGAGCAGATCTGCTCGCTCCTCTCTGAGGATCCCTTCCTTCCCTCCCCATCGGCCTTGTTGGGAGATTAAAGCAGCAGCGGCCCCATACACAAACGCAGCTGGTTCCGTTTGGTCAGCCTGAGCCTTGCTGTGAAACCACGACAAGAATTCCAGTAAGTTGGCAACACTGAAACACAAAGAAAACAACAATAGGAAAAGACCTTCCGTGCAGAAAGGAATGTTTCAGGCACTATTCCCCTACAGTGAAAGGAGAGAGGGTGGGAGGGAGGAGGGAGATTTGAAGAGGGCATGTCTCCCCCTCCCCCGGCAGCTCTGGATCTTGTGATGGAGAGATCTTATCCTCTCTTTGTGATTCAGAGGTGCCAGGAAGCTAATTGAATATTCTGATCTGCCCCCAGTGTTTCTTGTGGCTTGACCCCGGTGCTGTGTCGTACCACTACACCAAGCAGCCCTGAACCTGCATAAATCACAACCTTGCAAAAGCCTATGCTCCACATCTTCTCTCCCCACCCCCCCTCTTTACTATCTTGATAGATAGAAAGCCTTTACGGAAAGGTTTAGAGGGATTAGCGTCCTACAGGACCTGGAGAGAAATCACAGTCAGCTAATAAGCGGCAACATGTTCCCGTGCAACTTCTGTAGGAACAATACAGGCACCTCTACCCCTTTACTGCTGTTGCAGTCTGTGGCAAAAAGAAGAGTTAAGTTTTGAAATATTGCTTAAGTTCTGTTGCAGCATCAGCACACAGCCATTGCAGTATAATGAGTATGGCATGATGCTAATGCAAAAGATATGCGGTATTTATAAAGGTGGTGTCTTTAAAATTAATCTGACAGAGCCTCTTGGAAGACAAATAGACGTATCATTCTCCCATGGTATGTATGCACAGTAGTCATTGTTAAAATGCACGTGTATGTGTGCACACGTATGAAGAAAGGACAGCTTGGCATACTTAAATTTTCTACATGAAAGACTATTTTTGACTAATATGAAACAAAATAATGATTTAACTTCACACATTTTATATATGATGTTTCTGATCCTGCAAGGAAAGCCTCCAAAATGTTTGTCCTTTTCACCAAGGCTGCATTCCAGCCTGAAGTATTAGGGTATCTTTATCTTTCTCCTGTGATCCTACATACTGCTCTTCCTTTGTTAGTGGGTATATGGTTCCTGAAATGGCAGCAGTAAAACACAGGGAGATATTTCTTTGTGTGTTGCACACACTGTTGGAGAGTTAGAACTAAAGGAGAGTGTCTCCAGCTGATATCTTGAGAATTCACAGCCAAAGCACTTTACCAAACTGATTTTAACCGCTAAGAAACTGCAAAAGTAAGTTTCATCCCTACAGTTTTCCTTTCATAGAATTTATGTAAGCACTACTAAGTTCTATGCTTTACCTCCGCATAGGTGAGTAGATATTGGATTTTTTTCACAGTTATCAAAAATACTTTTTCTTGTTTGGAGCGTGCCTTTGGGACACTAAAACCTGTGACATATTTCACTCGCCACCTGCATTTCCAAGAACTACTCAAAATACACGAGCACATTAAATACGGCACCAATGGACTCTGATACAAAGTCTGCCAAGTGTAGCGTATTGGAAGCATCTCGGCTATCCTGCAAAGTGTGGAAGGAGGGGCAGAGGCAGCCTGTGGCTGCAGGGCCTGGAGCGGTGCCTGATTCCCCCATGCTAGTTCCGGGGCCGCCGGGTATAAAGAGCTTTATGCAATGTCTGGAGGGTGGGAGTTTATAGAAAACGCGATGTCTCAACAGGCGAACACGCCTTTCTTCTGCAACTAGCAGGATCAGAAAAAGACACCAGGCTCCTTGTGCTGCTGCTGTGCAGATCAGCACCCCGGAGCCCAGGAGCCAGCTTCTGAGGAAGCTGGAGCATCCCAGCCCAGATGGGACCTCACCATCGGATGGACGGAAGAGCAGCAACTGCTTGCAAACTGCTCATATTATTCACTGCATGCATAATGCAGGGCAGTTGCCAAGGTAAGCGCTATGCTCCAGCCTCTCCGGAACGGGACTTGCACCGCAAGGAGCACAGCCCTACTCCGTGGTCTTCTCTAAGGAAAAGACCAAAGTGCCTGAAAGTAGAGGGTTAACGGGCGCTGATTGCTGAAGGTCTTTCTAATAGCTAGGGGAGACAGCTGGCTCTTTCCAGGAGTCATTTGATGGAGTGGGTTTCTGTTTTGGAAGAGGAAGTAGTGCCTTTAAAGCACTGCAAACACCACCGACTCTTTCGCTTCACTTCATCTTGGTTTTAAATTATCCTAGGATGCTTCCTTTGATTGTTTTTCTGGTTGGTACAAACTCCCCCCCCCCCCCCCCCAATTGTGAAAGACAGCAACACACAAATGTGGCTAA
>VYZQ01065931.1:24863-35798 GCA_013400655.1 Mystacornis crossleyi
CCCACAGGGAAGCACCTCTGCAGGGAGCCATTACCCAGAATCATTACACCGAATCATTTAGGTTGGAAAATACCTCTGAGATCTTCAAGTCCAACCTCTGATCACCACCTTGTCAACTAGACCCTGGCACTGTCACGTCCAGTAATTTCCTGAACATCTCCTGACTCCACCAATTCCCTGGGCATCCCATTCCAATGTTTAAAACCCCTTTCAGTCAAGAAATTTCTCTTGATGTTCAGCTTGAACCCCACCTTGAAGCAGTTTGAGATTGTCTTCTCATCCTGTCACTGGTTGCCTGGGAGAAGAGCCTGACCTCTGCCTGGCTACACCCTCCTTTCAGGGAGTTGTAGAGAGTCATAAGGTCACCCCTGGGCCCCCACTTACCCCACAAAACACCCCCAGCTCCCTCAGCCCTTCCTTGTAGGACTTACCATCTAGACCCTTCACCAGCCTTGCTGTCCTTCTCCGGACTCACTCCAGCACTTCCTACCTGACCTGTGGGGCCCAGAACTGGACGCAGCACTCGAGGCGTGGCCTCACCAGTGCCGAGTGCAGGGGAAGAATCACTGCCCTGGTCCTGCTGGCCACACTATTCCGGATACAGACCAGGTGCCGTTGGCCTTCTTGGTGCCTTGGGCACAGCTGGCTCATGTTCAGTCTGCTGTCAGCCAACACCCCCAGGTCCTTTTCTGCTGGGCCCCTTTCCAGCCACTCTGACCCCAGCCTGTGGTGCTGCAGGAGGGTTGTTGTGGCCAAAGAGTAGGACCTGGCACTTGGGCGTGTTGAACCTCCTACAAATGGCCTTGGC
This sequence comes from Mystacornis crossleyi, assembly GCA_013400655.1. Classification (NCBI taxonomy): domain Eukaryota; kingdom Metazoa; phylum Chordata; class Aves; order Passeriformes; family Timaliidae; genus Mystacornis; species Mystacornis crossleyi. Next base: position 25,672 of record VYZQ01065931.1, read on the forward strand.
CCATGGAGCTAGCCTATCCTGGTCCCTCTGCAGAGCCTTCCTGCCCTCCAGCAGATCAAGACTCCCACCAAACTGGGTGTCATCTGCAAATTTACTGAGACTGCTTTCAATCTCCTCATCCAGATCATTGATAAAGATATTAAACAGGACTGGGCCCAATTCTGAGCCCTGGGGAACACCACTAGTCACCAGATTACAGGTAAGCAATTTAACAGGAAAGATGGTGAAGGTCCCAGAAGTAATTTTTTAAATAAGTAATTTAATTTAACCACACTGCTCAGGTTAACAGGAATTGCAAATACTCACATAGGACTTTTGGCCCTGAGCCTATTTTCATCAATGAAAGTTAGCTCCAAGTCCGCAGCAATCAGAATGTAGACCTTCGGTCATCAGAGCTGCTGCAGAGAGCAGTGGGAGCTGCTGAATATAAAAATAAAGGAAAGGCAATAACGAAAATTATCATCTTTTCATGCACTCCAAATCATCCACTCTCATTTAGAAGTACTATTCCACAAAAAGATTTCCACACCTTTGGGTTAAACCACCTACCGAGAAAGAGATACAGTGGGACTAAACATCTCTGTGCCAAATAGGTAATTTATAAGGTCCACAGAATTTCAGAATCAAAGTTTAGAAGTTTCATTTTCAGACATATAATCTTTGGATTATGCATGTGAAAATGTGGTGTAATATCTACCTGACTGGTAAATTCATCCTTGCTGTAAATCTTTGAATCAAGGAATATTTTCCACTCTGCTACAGACGTAGCTTTATGTCCAGAAAACAAATCTGGCAGAAGTTCACTTGCCAACAGATCTTAAAAAGTTCCAGTTCTTTGATTAAACACATCTATTTCTGCAGAGTTCAGTAAATGCGTGAATGGAGCATGTGACAAGCTGTTGGCAGTGTATTTATTTCTACAACACTCTGTAAATCTTCTTGTCTAGGCTTCCTCTATCCTCTCATTTTCTTGTCTATTGCTGTTCTTCAGTACAGCAAGTCTGTGCCCTTCCTGGGCACTGAGATGTTTGGGCGCTGCTGCGCTTAACTTCTATGTGAGATGTGCAATGATTCCTCCAAAATGCGCTGGCTCTTGTGTCATATTTCTTAAATATTTTTCAGTGCTCAACCAGAAACTTGCAAGGAGTACCTCTGCCGTGTAGATCTCTCATAAAGTATTGACATTACTAGAAAGGAGGACAGGAGGGGAGTGGAGGTGAAGTAAATCTCTAAACTCAAAAATGTCTGAGAAAGACAGACAAGGGTGTGGATGAAGTTTTCTAGGGAATCACTTTTCACTGTCATATGAATTTTCTAACAGGAAGATACACCCTTAATGAAAAATGCTACAGTGTCATTATGATCTGACTTAGAAACAAATAAAACAGCAAATTAGGTAAGACAGCTTAAATGTGAAAAATTGCCCTCTGGCCCTGAAATTCCAGGTTTATTTCCCACAGGAAGAGGTAAAGCCACCAGCAAAGGAGCAAAAATTTTCCTTTAAGGTTACATGGACAGTGGGACCTACAGAAAAATGTGTGTCGAGTGCTCATGATATAAGAAGAATAACTATGATTTGACGGCCAGTATAAAATCAAGGAAGAGCAAAAATTCGTTTGTACAAAGTTTAACACATTTCACAGTAGTAGCAGAGAGCTGAAGGAAGAAGGTTCACATGCTCTTGATAAACCACAGAAACAGACAGAAAAAAAATAGAGCAAAATTAAACCAGGACCAGTAAAAAGTGATGTTGGAGTATTTAACTGCTCAAACACAGGAAGCATGTGGCTAAACAGCAGTTCTCCAGAAATATTTTAGGGGTTACTGGACAGAGTCAACATGGTTCTGCTGTCCAGAAAAGAGAAAACATAATGTTGGAAGAGATAAACAAGGTATCAAAACACACAGAATAACCCCCCTGCTCTCTGCAGCGTCAGTAGGGCTTCAAAGGAACACTGCACCCACTCCAAGAGTGGATGCAGCTGAGCAGCAACGGGATGAAGTTTCTGGAAGGTTCAAGGCACATCTGTAAAAGGTAAGGACTACAGCAAACACCACAAAGCACCTGAAAGACGTGCCACAAAAGGAAGAGCTACATAACCTCCATCACTGATTGCCCCTCAGAATGGGTTGGGCAAACATGCCACACGAAAGCATCCAACTATTCTACCTAGATTGCTGTAACTCCACACACACAGTAGGGACACCTTCCAGGCCCATTTTTAATGAATTCTGTATCCCATCGAATTGGAGGAGACCCCCCTGGAAATGAGTCAAGGGGATTCACTGCTTTCTCTCCAACATTGTTCACACTTCCCCCTCTTTTAGGTCATCCTTACCTTCACTTTCAGAGAACCCTTTTTGTTGGAAAAGATCACTGAACATCATTTTCAGTGCTCATTTTGGCTTGGCACACCTGTAGAATAGGTACACACATTTAGACCTGAATGTTTATAGCATTCTGGGGCTGCTCTCCATTTGCTCTATCGTCAGTACAATTCTGAGACCTTTCCTTTATTCAGGACTGATCTAGTTTTGTGCTGACTCAGTTTCATAGGTCCACATGAGCATCTCTGCCTTGTGTTGCATCATTCTTCATCCCTGCACTTCCTCCTTTGGTGTTCCACCAGCATCCTCCTCAGCCCTGCACCAGGCTGCTACAAACTCTCTGCTTGAGGAGCTCTCCTTTTCATAGCTGAGGCAAATACACTATTAAAAAAGGATCTCTGCTGCCCTCTTTCACCACTTTTAATCCACTTGAATACAGCAGAGCAGAGAGAGAAGCCAGCACTTCGGGGAGATGAGAGAGGCAGTAATAACACTGGAGAGACATCAGGCACTCAAATGGAGATGGCTAGAGAGGATCAAGCAGAGAACTTAAGGGGTTTATCCCTGCTGGAGAAATGAACTGAAAACAAACTCAGACCAAGATTTCATCTATTCTACCGATCCAGTTCATGGTAAAAATGTTTGAATTCAAATTGAAACAAATCCAGCTTCAGTCACAGCTAGACCCAACCCCAAAAATGAGTAAGAGCAATTACTGTTTCACTTCCTTGATATTTGATCAGTGATGTGTAAGATGAGTGCTGGAGATGATCCTAGAACTAGGATCTCAGCTGGAAAACAGAGAAGTCTGGAGAATGATGATTTCCATTGCCAAATTAAAGGAAAAGTAAAGAAGTAATGACCACCACAGCCTACTATGGCACTGATGTCAGTAACTCACTGACATGACTGTGCCTGAGGCTTAAGACCCTTGCTATGACAACCGCAGCATCAATTAACAGGAGTAACAAACACTCACATGAAAAACTTTTTATATTCATTTTTTTGCTTTCACTGTCAACATAGAAGGATTAACAGAAAGGTCACTGTCTGCACATGAGGGCAAATATTAGGACTACCCCACCCAAAGCCCATGAGGACTTGTTCAGCACTAGGTGACTGGACAATAAAATGCCAAAAAACTCAAGAAAATGTGGTTATGACAAATTCACAACACATCCATGTCTAGAGGATTGCAGATAGTTCTGATTGCCCCGCCTGGAAAAAAAATCCTGGATAGTTCTGATTCCCCACCAACAGAACAGGGAAGGAGCAAAGAAGGAAAACCAGCTCCTGACCATAGGAGGAGATACTCAGAGTAGGAAGGCAGTAATCTTCAGGGTGAAAAATACCTATCTAAAGGAGACATAGAAAATTTAAAATCCTGAAGGGGACACAGGAGGCAAGTATGTGAGACACTGTTTTTCACAGAAGAGCTCCAAAACACCCAAATAACTCTAGGCAGGTCAAAATCCAAGCAAAAGGAGTAAAATTTCCACAGTTCTCAATTTAATTGAGGAAAGCACTGAAAAAGGAGGCTGTGAAGACAAGAGAGTGGTTTGGGAGGAAAAAGATCAGTTTCGTCAAGAATAGTCTGTTAGTTTCAACATGGCAGACTGAATGGAAACTATAAGGTCAAATTGTCTATTACACTGAGTTTTTGAGTACTCAGAGAACACACAGGTGAGAAAGAAACAAAAATTTAAAAAATCAAGCAGTTTGCCCTTCTGCAGGGACCACCCTAATATCTCTTCAATTTTCTTAGTCCCACCTCTAGCATTTGGGGGTAGTCAAAGACTCCTCTTTATCACCATATTCTGTTGGTTGTGCTACAGGCTGAGACAACAGGCACCACTGTGGTTCCACAGTAAATTGTTTGATGGGCATCCCCAGCAGTTTCAGTAGGCAGCACGAAGTGGACTAAGCAGACCAGAGAATTCAGATCCAGTAACCTAACCAACCCACCTTTGTTCTTTCTGTCACTAGCTCCAAGCACAAAACACCGGCTGGATTCAGCTGCTGGTTTTAATTTAAAACACATACAGATTTTGCTGAATATTATCAAGTGGAGCTTTGAAAAGGGAGATGAAAAAACACCTTCTATTAGTCACACGTTAAAAGTTTTGGGGTTTTTTCTCTTGGAATAGGCCTGAGGCACTGTTATCTCCAGCGCCTAAACAACTCTTTTGGGCTAGGGCAGCTTATCATACAGGCCTCAAGTACAATAACTCATAGAGTCACAGAGTCTCTCTAACATTGTATGTTACTAAATATGATTTACCACTGCAGATACTGTACCACAATGCATGATGTAGCTTAGCAGATGCAATCCAAACAGTGCTTTTAGCATAAAGAAAATTTTTTAAATTATCCAAGGGTCTCAAGGCAACCTAAAACACACCGTCAGTCTAAGTGAACTAGAGATTTGTGTTCCCTTTGGCATGGAATAGCCAAAGGTGTTCTGATCCAGTACCCTGAGTAAAGGCAAGGCAGCTCTGCCTCTGCTGGGCAGTGATGCCAGGTCACTGCCTCACCGACCTGGCAGAAGCAGGGCACAGTGGCTGTAGAGCCAGCTTTGTGCCCCCCGAGGACTTCCCTGAAAATGAGGCACATGCAAAGCCACGTCTGCAGCAGTCTTTAACCCCGACAATCTGCAGCCTAAAGTTTTTGCAAGACGGGGCTTGGCTGGGGCTGGAAGGCAGAAGGACGTGATAGTCTCATTTAGGAAAATCGAACATACCCGGAAAGAAAGAATAATGTTGCAGTGCAGCCTTCAAGACAGATTTTTCAAGGGAGGAGAAGGAAAACAGCCATGAATCAGTAGGAGAAATATGACTTTAAAGCCCTAACAAAGGGGAACAGATGGGAGCATAGCAAAGTGCTCACAAACTTGAACTGGAATAGCTGTCTCTTAATAAAACCTCTCCAAATATGAAAGCTCCTCAGACATCTGCAATTAAATCCCCTATTAATCCCGACTATATTTTAAAGACAGTTGAGCCAGGCCACTAATAGTGCTATCGACAGACTGAAAAATATACCAGGAGGACAGAGATGGCGAAAAAGAAATGAGAAGAACAAAAATACAAACTTAAAACCCGGGATGACGGGGCTGGTTTTTCCACCTCTGTCTCCACATAATTAAGATCCTCCTGTAGGTTTTATCTCTACGTGCTGGAGGGGGTTAGGACTTCAGTATTTCTGACTCACCCTGATTTCTTACTTGCTCACAGGAATGAAGATAGGGAAAATATCACCACTTCTGTATTATGGAAACCTTGCAATTAATAATTGAGAATCTTTTTATCTCTCTCTCCCTTTTTCTTCCAGAACTAGAGTGCTCTCTTCAGCTTGTTAAGCTTAGTTCACTCCCACTGATAATTCACTAGAGATCATAATTTATGGACAATTGAAGCTGCAGAAACATCTCTTAGAAGGAATAGAGCAGATCCATAGCAACAATTCTTCAGGGGAATATTAATCCCCAGCTTTATGTAGTGCTAAGTGTACAATAGTAATCAGAACTTGAGTAGAAGCTGCTAATCATTGAGGGAAAAGGCTGTATAAAGAATTCATAATGGAATTAGCCTGCGGCAAACAAAGAAAGACAAAATTAAATCAGCCATCAAATTGCACCAAGGAATTTTAATTTACAGGTTAATGTAGGATTATGTAACTAATCACAGCTAACATTTTCAATGAACAACCAATAAAATTCTGCTCTTTTTTTATTCCTGCTAATGGTATTCCAATAACACACTTTTATCACCATATAATGTGTTAAGAATGATTTTCAAAAATTCTAAAAATCTTCCAAAAAGCAATATGACTGAGCAATCAATGCAAAATGCTGGCTTTAAGTTAATTAGCATAAATATACATCTAGATGATCTACTGTTTGTTTCAATCCAATACAATAAAGTTCCTTGGAGTCTGCATGGGACAGATTTACATAACCAAATGTGCATAACTGTAGCCTTAAAATATATGCATGACTTCCAAAGAGGGAGATACAGCAATACAGAAAGCCTCCAAATTAAATAAGTCAAACAACTTCTGAGTACTAAAGTGCATCAGCTAATTCTAAATAAAACCCTTATTATAGTTTTTGCTATCAATACAGCATATATATCCTATGACATACGCACAAAGGATTGCTCTAACAGAGTTTGTGCTGTTTATAATATGAACATCATAAAAAAGAATAAGGTTTCTGGGATAAAAAGTTGATTTGCTTCCCCTAGAGTAAAAAAGAAAGACCTTGTCTTTGACCCAGTTATATTTTGATATTGGCCAATGCAAGGAGACTAAAAAAGAGACAGAAAGAAAAGAAAGCCTCTCTGTTCAAAAACATGTATTAAAACACCACTAGTTACTGTATGCAAATACATAGAAAAGACTCGCATAACTCTTTGCACATTTTTAAAGGGGAACGCCGAAATTATACCGTATGCTTCAAAACACATCAGCTTAATAAAAAAGATCTTTTTTGCAACATATGGCAGCATGAAAATTTTTATAAATGGAGTAAAAAGCACTTTCATAAGCTTTACTTCACTTAAGAGGAATGCTGGGAAGAAAGGCAACAGCATTCTTCCTGCATATGTTTTTCTTGTTCTGAACAATGTGGGAAAACCTCATTTTACTTTAATCTAGCAGTTCATTTTATGGAAGCAGCAACGTTCTGCCCATTTATTAGCACAGAGGGTTTGGGGTTGTGGGTTGGTTTTTTTCCCCTTCCTTTTATAAAGTCTAATTTTAAGATGCACACTTCCAAAAAACATTATGGTGTCAATTGCACTACCCTTCAGCAATCCTGTAATAACTTTATTCAACCATTTCTAATTATAATTATATTTTCAATTCCTTTTAGCTATAGAAACTCTTTATCAATCAGAGCACAAGACAGAAAATTACTTTATTACAGCTACAGCTCGTTAGTCTGAGTGCTCTTAATGAAGCAGCCTCATAATCAGATGAAAATCATGCTGAAGAAAACTTGCATCATTAGTCTGGGCCTTAATTACCAAGAAATATAGTCACTAACAATGATACTCCATTTCATGATACGGTGCATGCACCTTCTACAGTACTTGCAATTAATAATTCCGCAGACTGCTACAGAATCTTTCTATTTATTCATAACAATGGAGGGGAAAAAATTCTAAATTTAATTGAGCGGCTCCAAATGCACTCTCTCACTCTCTCCTGCTCAGATTAAAATGTCAAAAGGCTAATATTCTATCTTACAATAATTCATCATTTTAATTACATATTTTATGTATGTGGAATGTCCTTTTTATTTTTTCTCCTCTTGGTCATTTAGAGCGACATTTTGGGGGGACATGCATATGGAAAAAAATCTCGCCTTGTATATTGGTGGCCCACGCCACACAGAGTTGCAATAAAGAGAAGAAAGAAGCATTTATTTTGCTCGTCAGTGACTGAGGATGAGCTTCAGACATAAGCACAAGACGTTCATTTAAATTAATGATGTCCTTCATCCAGTACACTTATCAGTGAGGATGAAAAGATTCTTGCGCGAGGAATATGTTGATCCCTAAAATCCTATATGAATATGATCCATCGTAGGGTTAGTAACTTTTATACACAAGCCTCTTCTAATCCACTGCATTTTCTGTATTCTTTCACACGGAATGCTCGACTGAAGTCTCCAGCAAGCTTCCTGCAAACGAGAGCATCAGGAAATGCCGTAAGAGTCTCCTTCGCCCAGATAATGAACCCGCTAAAACATCAGATCACAATCCTCGACACCGAACACCTGGAGGATATTTCATTCTAATTTGCAGCGTAGAAAATGATTCCACAAACATCAGCGGGAACGTTCACACCTCACAGTAGCGTCCCCGACATTTGTACCTGCTCCAGCTTTCTCCCTCCTGTGCCTCGTCACCACTGAAGCCCGACGGGCTCCCGAGGGTGATAAGGAACACTGATTTCCAGCGGATTAACTGAGGCGGGGAGCAGGTCCTGCTGCTCTGCTGGCTGCAAAGCTGCACTTTGGAAACTGGGGATTCCGCTCCACTTCAAAAATATTTGACGTTATGATTTTTGCAAAGTGCCCGGTCCTTGGATGCTCAGCTGCTACCTGAGTAAGTCACATTAGAGCAGGAAGAGATTGCTCTGGAGTTAAGTTACCGAGCCTGTGATTAATCTCAAGGGCATAAGCTAACTAACTCCCTTGTACCATTGAATTTTCTAGTGCTCACACGGCGCTGTGCTTTCATGCAAGCACTCCATACAACAACTAGCCATTTGACAGGCTAGATGAACTTGCTGTAAATATATTCAGCATATCCTGCTTCCCGGCACTGTGCTGCACAAGGCATCCTCGCTGTTACCTCAGCTAAGTGATCTGCTGCATCTTCCCGTGATCTTTGACAAATCATTGGCATCTTTTGAAGCCTTTTATGTCCCTTCTTACACAGAAAGTAAGCTCCCTTCTCGTGAAACAGAAAGTAAGAAGCTCCGTGCTCTGTTTTTTGCTACTTTCCATATGTGGCACAGTTGAGGGCTGGTAAGCAAGAGAAGGAAAAATGAAAATCAGCTTGAAGTTCTGTAGAACAAATCTGTAAGAAGCTGGAGTGAATAAGTAAAAAAAATAAATAGAAAGGCTTTCTGCCCAGTCTCTCCTGTAACTCTTATTTTCCTACCCTCCCGCCACACCTCAATATTTTTTTTTATTTTAAGAGAACTTCTTTTACGTAGTTGCTTCAAGAATTTGCATCTGGCACCAGCAGCCGACAGAGACAGAAGATTGACAAGATGGACTGTTGTGGCAATTCCTATATTCCTACTACATTCCTAAGCTGTGCTTTTTGGCATTGAATATGGCAAAAAAAAAAAGACAGCATATTTAGAAACGTGACAACTGGAAAAAATATTCCTAAACCTTACAGTGCCTTCTAAAACTGCAGAATAAAATTAATTTATAGTATGACTATAGCTGGCCAAAAACCAGGGGCTCACAGTAAACCAAAAGGGGTAAAAAACTGGCTCTGAAAGTGATTCTGAGGTTTTGGCTCTGTCCAACAAGTACACTTACAAACTTATTGTATAACTTACTGGCAAGAGAGCAGTATCAGACTGACCTCCACTTGCATCACAGAAATTACACATTCATTGTCTTTGAAGGGAAAATATTCTTATGGTACCATATTAATATCCTTTGTGGGTTGGGTCATGAATCAGCATTGGCAGCCACCTCTGAAGCCGTCTGCCTGCCAGCCTTCCCAGCTGGAAAACTGGTAACGCGGGAGAGATGTATACATAAGGGAAGTGATGGTTTCCCAATTCCGAATTGATTTGTACATGAACCCGCTCAGGCTTAAAGCGCCCCAACGTGCCAAAAACCTGGTCCAACGAATGTATAGAATGGTGAGGGCTCCCTGCGTGGGCTTGTAGTGAACGTCAGCGAGGATGAGTTTGTGCACCCCCAGCCCGTGCAGGCATCCCTGCGGTCCCGCGGTCGCGTGCTGGAGCGTTCCCCGCGCCGCTCCCCGCCCCGCTCCTCGCGGAGGGCAGCGCTTCCACGGGGAAAAAGTTTGGTCTGGCTAAATTTTTTTTTCTTTTGTTTTTCCCTAGATTTTTTAAATTTTTATTTTATTCTTTCTGTGCCATGCCCAGGAGGAAGGGGCGCAGGGGGAGAAGGGGCGGTGTCCCGGGGTCTCAGGCCGCGGGGCAGCCCCGGTGCGCTCCCCCTGCCCGGGCTCCCCTCGTGCCTGGGGGCCCGGCGCCCTCTGCCGGCCACCCGTAGCAGCGGCCCGGAGCGCGGGCCA
>VYZQ01065934.1:0-33092 GCA_013400655.1 Mystacornis crossleyi
AGGCAGCGGCCGGAGGGCGGCCCCGCGCACCTGCCCGCGCAGGTGACACCTCAGCCCCGCGGGAGGCACCGCGGGTGGCGCGGGGCAGGGCGGGCCCCGGGCTGGGGACGCGGGGAGGGCACCGCGGGCCGGGAGCAAGGACATGGCAGAACGGTGGGCAGTGGAGGAGACGGGACGGAGAGGAAGAAAACGAGGCTTTGGTGAAGGATGCGAAGGGCAGGGGTAAAGGAAGACACAAAGGCAGCGGGTGGACGAAAGGAACAGAGAGGAAAAGATGAAGTAATAGTCCGGTAAAGTTGGAGAGAAACAGAAGACCTGGGAAACCAAAGGTGGGAAGAGAACATTATGTGCTTTTGTTGGAGGAAAAGGACAAATTGCAAAGGTTTTGGTAAAGGGGAGAAATAAACGAGGAATGGACAAATCTTAGACACGGAGACTGCACTGCTGAGACTTGGAGCGGTGCTCAAAGGCCACGAGTTCAGGCTGTGAAGGCAAGGGAAGCCGAGGGGGGTGGGGCTCAGAAATTATGCCGAGGTGCAACTCCTTACCAGGATTGCAGACAGCTGTAAAGTATTCTGGAAGGAAAACACCAACAAAGGGGAGGACACTCCCGTTAAGTGTTATAGATATTAACTGCAGATATTAACTACATGTGAGAGCTAGACGAAATTATTGCAGGCTAGCTTGTACCCTTCAAAGTGCCCTTCCTTCTTCAAATGCTCCCTCATCTGTGCTCTATCCCATAAATTGCTCATCAAAGCCACCTAAGTCTGGAAAAGCCAGTACTTCCAACAGGATCACCACTCCAATGAATTCGTGTTGATCACTTGGCTGTGGGAGCGTTGTCATTCTGACAGAACAACCTCGGGATGCTCTCCTGAAACGTTACCTGAATTCCTCGTGCCTAAGAGCAACAACCAGGGGCCGTCCCACAGAATGCCGTGTAACTCTTGCACCAAAGACATCACAGTCGTTGAATAAAATCATTGGGGTTTAGGTGTCTGTCACTATTCCTTTCCATTATTTTTCTCTATATGTAGTGCTAGAAGCATGATCCACTGAGCAAATTACTTTGAATAGATGGAATGCAGGATTCCATCCTCCTTCTGTCCACATGCACACAGAAAAAATGGAATGGGATACAGAGACAAGAATCCAAGCCCTTTTCCAAACTAAAGATGTAATGCTTCGTCTGCTAAGGAAGACGGATGGAAATACACATCTAATGTTATATTTTATTCAGGAAAAAAAATATCCAAATTAAAACTGTTGGGACAAACTTCTAAAGCTCTTTTTGGCTGCTCGACTAATTAGTTATGGAATCTGCTTTCACTGTAATCTCTATTGTGAGCTTGAACAAACTGTATAGAAAAAACAGGGAAAATGAGCAGTAAAGTAACTTTGCATACCAGAAAACTATACAGAAAAACTAAATTTTTGCCAGCATTCTCTTCTTTGTATCTTTCTCATTCCTTGGTGGGGAGTTCAGCCTTTTTCTGTTGGTGAGGAGGAAAGTCCCGCAGCCCCAGAGTGTGAAATGTTGCCCAGCAGCGCTGGCTGTGTGCACGGGGAGGTTTCCTGCTCAGACAGGTGGTGTGCCCGTCCCTCCCCACCCCAGCGGGGCACAGCAGCACCGGGCTGGGGAAAGCAGCCGTGGGACAGAGCAGCTGAGCTGCTCACAGGGGCACTGCTGAGCTGAGTGCCCAAGGTCTGGCACCTGCAGGCAAATATTAAACATAGTGCAGAGAGATTTAATATAAACAGCATTGTCAATGGTGTTAAAGCCGGGTGGTCCTGCCCAAAATCGTCCACATTTATAGTGGTCACACTGACAAAGACTAAAGGCATAGAAGGAACTTTAAAATCTACAGAATTGTAGTTTGTTAATTTATAAATAAATAAATAAATAGATATAAATAAATAAATAGTGGCATTTTTTAACACAACACTCTACTTTGTGAAAGGTGAGAAATGTGACCTGTGGAGTAACACTCTGAAATCGTATCTATATAAACACAGCATCATAATTCAGAGGAGGGCATTTTCATACAGGGAACCAGCAAGTCTTTGGGGGAGCTGAAATTGGAAATATTGCATTTTTAGTATGAGCCTATTACTAACAATCCGAAATAGAACTGATTTGGCGGTGGGATGTAGAAAGCAGGTTTTTGCAAAGCAGATGTGTCCAGGAAGCATCTCCTCCAATTATAAGCCAATTTATAGTCTAAATAAATAAGCCAGATAACAGAAATGAAAAGGGACTAGTGTTTCCCCATTCCATGGGCAGGGAGCTGAAGTACAAAAGATGAAGAGGCTTCACCAACAGATAACATTACAGTGGTGTCAGAATCAAAACCTAATTTCAGCTCTGGTACCTTACTGAAAAACTCTTCTCCTTTTTACCTGATTGTGTTTGTTTATTGATATGACAACCTGGATGTTCTACAGTCTTCTGCTGGTGTCTTAAACAGGTGATGGATGTAGATGGATGGGAAGGTTTACAAACAATAATGATGATATGGCACCGTGCAGAAATGTGTAACAGATAATTGCCATTGCCTCTTCTATTTAATGCTGCTTTGCAATCGGTGTGTCCTTTAAATCCTACAGCCTTCACTGGTGCTTAAAAAAGCAAATGGAAAATCCTTTACTCATTTTATTCTTTCTTTCTAACCATTTCTTAACCGAAAGAGTGTATCAATTTTTCCTTGCATACATTTTTGACAGAACCTTTACAGCAGGGAGATGTATTCTTTAGTCCCAAATAGGAACGTGCTGAAGGATTACCTCTGGCCTGAGACCCATCCATTCGCATGTCTAGAACCGCCACTTTCTCCTGACATGGTTTATTGGTCTTGTAAAATAGAAATTCTAAAACAAGGGGGAAAAGGTCACAGCCATGCATTCACTGCAGATTATTGACACGGACCTGGCACCAGAGGCAGTCAATCAGAAAGATCCATTTGAGTCTGGAGATGTAAAGATTATTTTTATCATAATTTCCCTAGTGTGGAATCAAGATACTGCTGGAGGCCAGGATTTAACCCTGACAGGCAGAGTTTGCTGAAGAAATCTGGTTGCTGCAAGGTCATGGTCGATCCTACCTCAAGATACATCAAGACATTTAGCTGGGAGCTTTAACTACTGGGATGTTCATGTTTTCTGAATAAAAGTCTTTAATATCAAGGTGAATATTAGATTTTTCTAAGTAACAAAGAAGAGAGAACTTAGCAGTAATATTCAGGTATAAAGCGGGGTTACTCTATTGTTAAGTGCATTAGACTCCATTAGTTAAAAAATAACTGCAGCAACAAAAATAAATGAAATCATGAAAGAAGAAACTATTTTAACATTATAAAGAAAGTCATTTTGTCATCCATAAAAAAGAATTCAGTATGTAAATACACATAATTCAGATCCCGTAGCAAACCCCATTGTAGCACTGGTTGTAGGATCAGGGTCTAAGGTTCAAAGGTCTTCACAATTTTATTTTAGGACATGTTTGTGTAACACCAAAAATGGGAAGCACATAATCTGATTGGGTGCCTATAACCATGATTCAGACAATGTATAGTTAGAAATAACCAACTAACTAAGGTGCAGGAATCTAGATTTCCTCACTTTTAGAAGATGTTTTTGTATTACCAAAGAAAATGGCAGTAAATTTTCATGTGGGAGAAAAAAAAAAGGGATAGGAGCATAAGTGTCATTTTAAAGAAGAAAATGGATATAAAATACAGGATTATAGAGTGTGCATTTTCATATGATACATAGCAGTTTGCTATCACAGCCACAGGATAGAAAAATAAGTTTCCAATAGAATGGAAGTAAATTTTTTGTTTGCTGTTGAATAGAAAGTAATAATTTTCCTGTGTGCTAAATGCAGCAGCAATAACAATGATGTAATTTATGTTTCTTCCCAACAAGCATGAAGTATGCCTGGGGCCATCCTGATTATTTGTTCTTGCTTCATGGGTTTAAACTTGCCTTGGACATCAGACAACATGAAGAGAATGATGCAGCATTTTGCTACTGCTACCACAGGTGCCATTGCCTCTCTAGAAGTTTGCAAGCATTTCTGTAGACTTATGTAGGTCAGGATCTTCCAATAAATAAATATGGTGGCCATCAAGTAGAACAAAACAAACAGCCTGAGAAATAAGTATAAATATAAACATTAGTTCCCATATACTCTGCAACTGCTAATGTGTTAATTAAACAGAAGAAAATGTACTTAAATTATTTATTCTTAATAAATGAACCATCTGAATAATAAATACGTGTGTTCCATAACCATCAGGAAGGTTTTTGAACAAAAGGCCCTTTTGCAGAAGGAAAAATCACATGAAAGGTGGGGAGAGAACTTATTTGTTTAAATACCATTAAGAATCCAACCAAAACCAAATAGCTGTAATGGTGGAAATTAATACTGCTGACAGGCTATTGCATTGTCTCATACACTTTGTGTACAATGCTGTAATTCCTGTTTAAGAATACAGATGAGAGCTCTGAAAGTATATTTAACCCTACAGTGGCTAATCAGTATAATGGAAAACGTGCCCTCAATTCCTCAGCTCTGATATTTGAATCCTTAACACTGAACCCTGCTGCCTTCAAACTCTGTTTCTGCCACACTCCTCAGTTTCAAAGACATCTATTCTCTTTTAGGCTGCATAAGAGACACGTGGGTTTAATTGTTATTTCAAAAGCAGTTTTTGTTTTTAACGTATTATGAAGCTTCCTGGGTTTTTGTAGTGAGAGATCACTAAATAAAATCATGTTACGTGCTAAAAGTTAATCGTGCTTAATCACATCCCAAGAGGCCTTTGATGGACACCTGTTCCAAACACTTGTGTCTGGACGAAAATGAAGCTGGTGAGTGGGTAGGAGACACGGCTCAGGTCTGAGCTAACCTGCCCACCAGGCTCCTGGGCCTGCTTTGGAATGACTCACATGACAAGCCCTGACTGCACGTTCTCTTTCACAATCCTGCAGTACTTTTTGCAAGGCTGGGGATCTTCCCCCCAAATTCCTTCCTGGCTGACTCGATCCCACACACCTAACTTCCCCATAAAGCTTTGGCTGGGGATTGTACCCCTCACTATTCACAGACACAATGATTATATGCAGAAAAGGGCGCTGAATCTTCAAAATACAAAGAAAACAACACTATTCAAGTAACCAACTCATGGAATCCCCAGTGGAGTGCTTAACTCTGTATTAGGCTTTTAATTGTTTTCCTTTTAACAAAAACGAGATTCTTTTTCTACTTTAACATTAATCAATGAAATAACACCCGCTAGGTGTTGGCCTTTTCAGTATAAGATGAACTACTGGGTACTATTACCCTTCTTTTGTTATCCAGTTTGGATCTTTCATTTAAGACATTTACATTTAAGACATTTTATATTTTATTTAAATAAAATAGAATTTGGAAGCAGAGATAATATTTTTTTATAGCATTAATGAGATTATCAGCAGAGAACAAGAAAATTAGCAAATGTGTGGAAAGTTTTTATGAAGGTAATATAGGGTTTCAACCTTAACATTGGATCCAAATTGGGAAAGATACACTTAGAATTAAAAATTGGAAGTGAATAAGTATTTTGCCTATAGCCAAGATGTAATTTCAAGAAAATTAAACCCGGAACACACTAAATAAATATTTCTTTTAACTCTGTGATGTCCGACTTAGAATCAGTTTTTGATGCCTCTACCCAAAGGTATCAAAACCACTGGGTGTAAGTCACAACCAGGGTACTGTCTCAGATCCTGACAAGTCAAATAGAGAGATTAATGCCTCCAGCAGAACTACAACTGCAGCTTCCCACATCCACTCACCACAGATCACTTCCCCTTCTAAAAGTGTGGGCAATGCAGTCTTACACGTACATTTAAACTGGTGGCTGTTGATTTCAAGTAAGTTGCTGTTTTAGCTCTGGGGTTCCCCCCCCGGCCCCCCCATGCCCCAGTTATATTTTTATACTTGTGAGAAAGATTTCAATGGAAAAGTAATGAATCATAACAACGTGATTCCAAAACACCCCAAATTCACCCTTATTTCTTTTGTGAGTGTGTTCTCAATGTCATTCCTGCTGTAAAAAGTAACAAGCCTTCTCACTTCTCCTATTTTGCATTAATAATTGAACCCCAGAAGCAATAAATGAGTTTTTATTTGGTTACTGGTTAGACACTGGGTGATCAGAGCTGCCACAGCAGTACACAGGACCTAAATCAGAGGGTGAGAAAGGTGACAGATCAACATCTGCACTGTGGCTTGCACCAAACAAAATGAAAAGTGAGTGTAGGGTGCCTGGCACAAGTGTATAATGCTGTTTCCAGATTATTAGATCATGAAATTGGTGCTGCCGTACAACCTGCGGAACTAGGGCCTTTCTTTGGGACCATTTTTCCTGCATTCAGAGAGCCAAAAACGTGGCCTTGTGGAACACTAAGTCAGCTCTTCATGGGATGGACTTCATGCTTGCTGAACTTGGAGGGCAGCACTTCAGGTAACTTAAAATATCCAGAGGAAATGGGAACACCAATATAACTGCAGTACTCTTAGTTCTTGGGTGGAAATGCTGTCACCTGAAGGAACAGTAAGCAAATTCCTTTAACTCTTCAAAGCATCTATTTCTCCTTCCTCATATTTCCTGCCTTCAATCCAACCTTACTCTCCTGCGTACAGAACAGTTTGTAAATAGCACAGTAAAGCTGGAGGTGTAAATTGGAACCCCATTGCAAGTTTATAGCCCCTGTTAATTCTTTATATTCTCCTTTTCACTTTGTACAGACTTCAGCACACCAGGGAAGATGCGAATCCATGTAGGGACATGAATATGGCTATCTGAATGTGTGGAGGGGGAATAACAAGAAATATGCAAGGTGACCTTTGAAGCCCAACTGAAAATGTGATTTGACAAAATTTTAACGATACTGAAGAGAAAAATTACAGCATTTCTACCCACCCTGAGTGCCCTTTATGGCTCCCATCAAACAGCACAACAAAATTTCTGTAGGATGTTTTTCATGCTCCATGCCTTCTTCAGAACTTTCTCAGTTCTTATACCTTTTCCCATGTTCTAGAACTTTTAAATGAACATCTAGTTTACTTTTCACTCTCAATATTGTATGTATTAACTTTTCAGTTAATCAAGATTTGCTGTGCCTAATTTCTTCTAGTTTCTGTAAGTTTTTTTAATACTTCCTGAAGCTCCAAAACAAAGTGTCAGATTATAAATTATGGTAAGGTATCCTATGAGGTTTTCACATTATATTTGTAACAAACACAAGTTACTGTAAACTAACACTTAGAGAGCTTCTCTTTATTTGGCAAGGCACAGCTTCCCTTTACCAACTCATAGACTTCAAAATGCAAAAAAACACCTTTACAGGAAAAGAATATTCCAATACAAAAATGTTGTCAAAGCTTGGAATCTCTACATGTCTATTAACATTGCTGCAGTGCTACCTTTCCTGTAGTTTAATTACCATTATTACATCAGGCTGAATGCCAAAAAACGTTGATGCAGATAAAGATTTTCTGCTCACTGTAAAATTTCCTCCTCGAGCTAAATTGGAACCAGTTACTTTCAATTGCTGCTCTTCATTTTTTTGACTGATGATAATTCCTTATAATTTCCTACCTTTTTTCCCCATGTCTGATTTCTCTTGATTATTATAACAATATAATCTTATACCGTACCTATTTTGCTTTCTTCTGAGGCATATTTCTCGATAGTAACAATTTTAGGTCTACTGCTGTTTGATTTGAGCTGCCAAATGCAGCTGTGTTTTGGCCGATCACTTAGCAAGAGCTGATATTTCCGGGAGCTCATCGTTCTGGAGGGAACATAGGTAAAGAGTGCCATCCAGAGACACACAGAGCTCCAGGCATTTGGGAAGCGGGGAAGAACCTGTGTGCCTGAGTCACAGCACCGCGGGCTTTCTGCCCCGCTCTGGCAAATACAAAGCAATCTGGATTCTTTTTGTGTTAAAGACCAACGCAGGTTGTATCTGTATCACAGGAAATCAAAGTTCCCGGGGCCTCAGCAGCACCTCACATTGTGTTGTTGTTGGCACACAACTTCTACTGCTCTACCTCTGCCCATTTCCTTTGCAATAGCTGAGCCTTTCTCTGTAGAAAAGAAACTACTGTGATTTTTGTGGGTGACTGTATCACACCCAGATGAATGAAAACGTGGTTTGGAAACCAGTCAGGAAAGCTGTTACTGAAAGACAGTGTTTCCAAGGATGATAAATATTGGAAAAATTACAGCAGAGAGATTCAGTGCTGAAATGCATCCACACTGGTATCCATGAATCTCTGAATTTCAGCAAAATTCAGCTGAAACCAAACAAAAGAATTGCAGTCAAGTCCTGCTAAAAAATGAATTTGAGAAACCCAGAGTGACTTCAGAAAGGAATTACATACACAGGGCAGAGATAGCAGATTCATCACTCCAGGAGCCGAGATTAATTCTTAAAAATATAACCTTATGTTTTTGGTTTCTGAACTAAAGGAAATAAAACCACCAGAGTACACATCCTAGAACCATTCCAAATGCAGTGCTATCTCTTCAGCATAGATTTCCACAAAACAGCAATTTTCTTACAGGAAGCTCTAGTAAAGCCAAGGACAAATAAGCTCCCGATTTAGTCATGGAAGAGATGTCCAAATCCACAGTGTCCCCACTACTGCTTGATAACTGATACAGGGGCTATTGCAATATCCCACTTACTGATGTCCTGGCTCACTATAAGGCTTAGAGTTTCCAGAATCACTAATCCTTTAGCTGTGAAGGTGACAAACATTGCAATTATTCTCAATTTCCCCAAATGATAAATTTTAGTGTATAAATAAAACATGAGCAAGGAACCTTTTTCCACGTGAAATGGTTCAGAGCCAATCATTCCAAGGGAGGCCAAAAGGATTCTCCTAAATGCATTCTGTGAGCCAGATTTGAAGTACTCCTCCAAACTATCCTACCTTTTTCACAATACCAGGGACACATTAAGTGGCCATTACCAACAGTAACTTGCAGAAATAGTTCATTGGAACACAAGGCATCCCATCCCACTCTCTAAAAATCAAAAAAGATTTAGGCCTGCTGCCTGAATGAGGTTACACGACTTACCATGCCCTTTTCATCTACTCACTTTCTGGCAACACAACACAGAACTCCAGATTAAGTATATTTATTTTTTTATAGAATATCATCGGTGAAACTGCCTTGGTTTGGAAAATTATTTTGCTACACTACCAAGGACAGTGCCGGTCTTCCAAGTAATTGAGAATTGACTTTTTTGAGGACTGTAAACTTCAGCAAAGCCTGTGGTAGGCAATGAATTTAGAATAAACTTATTAGCCCACTAAGTGGCTCAAGTTCTACTGTAAATGGACTAACAAAATAAAAAGGAAAAGAAGCAGAGCTTTGTTGCAGAGAGCTGCATTTTCTTACTACCTCATCAGAGTCTTGCTGCACAGACTGCAAATTTCCCAGTGAAATTTCTTATCCCCAATACTCAGTAGGCAAAGATTGTTTAGCAGTTGCTCAACAAGTGATTGACATTTGTATTTCCTCTGTCTTTGGCAACAACAAAGTCACTTCTGTGTTTTAGTAACATAAGTTTGGAAAGGCTGCAATTTAGATGTGATAATATGAAAAACTGTTATTGTAACACAAACAAATTATTAGCCTCTACAATCTCCTAGAATTTGATAGGTACCAATTAATAGATGAAGCAAAAACATAATTAAAAATACAAAACCAATCAAGCAGTATGATATTGTTTCAGCTGTCCATGGACCAATAAGGAACGGCCTGTACCCTGAGCAGGTTAAAATTGTCCACTAAGCAAAAGGAATGTTTGCTTTTCCTAAAATGTTTTTTAGTAAGCACATCATTACGTTGCCTGCTTTGACTGGAGGTTTGCAATGTCAGTGCAGTTCCTGGTAGCCATGCTCTGAATGCGAGACAAATGTAACTCCACAGTAAAAGAGAAAGCGAACTGCCCAGTCCCTGCTCCGAGAGGGCCTCCAGCTCCTTCCTGTCCATGTGGCTCGTCCCACAGGAGCCTCCGAAGCAGCACCAGGACACCTTCAGACAGGAGCTCTCTGGCTAAGCAGAACCACCCCCTCCAGGGAGTTTTAGGAATGCTGAGTGGGAAAGGAAATTCCTGCAGCTGAGCCATGGAAGCACCTCAGTTCCTGAAGCTCTGTCACAACAGAATGAGCTGTGAGGGAGCAGGAGGGTCTGCCTTCCTCCCAGGAACTGAGGCAGTGCACCAGGGGTACTCTGAGCTGGGAATGGTGAGCATGGACACAGATCTTGGCCCCCCATCAGCTTCACATGCAGTCTCTGGGACACAGCATCTCAGACAAAACACCCCCCACAAGCTTATCACTTAGTTTAAATGGCATCACATTGCACCATGCCAAGCAAATTGATTGATAGGTTGTTCAGAACATTCAAAACAAGCTTTCCTTTTCTCAGCTGTTCCCACCTTACTAAATCAATCAAAAAGAAGTGTGATGATATTGTAAATTAAGCTGATCAGAAGTTTGCTGTAAGATTTCCCTTTTTTTGTTTTAATTATAAGTGCAGGATCAGCAGCAAACTAGATAATAAACCCATTAAAACATAACAGAAGATTTTGATAAAAGAAAGGTGCGAACAAAAATGTTGCCACTGTAGTTTGACTCACTTTGCAAACAAAACAGTCCCAGCCCACCATGCCCTGTTTACGCTGTGGAGCAGTTGCAGAACACATGAACTAGATTCTTGTCAAGTGACATCAAAGCAGCAAATGTGGTCCCTGCCCACACTTAGTGTCCTCCAGCTCTTTACTGTTGCTCAGCCCAGAGGACCAGATTATGGTAAAACTGAAGATTGGAAGTAAATTCATGAAATGTGATAGTGTGGGCAAAGGATTCTCAGCATCATAGCTGCAGTCATTCCATCTCCTATTGCACAGCACACTTTAGCAGAGCACACAGAGCTTAAGTGGGATTTAGTGGCACGGAGTTAATTTCAAGTATTTCTCTCCAAAAACAAATGGCAATCTGACAAAGATTTTGTGATTTTTTTTTCCCCCCAATCAAACATTTCAAAAAACCGGAGATGGACAAATAGGGTGTCTAGGTATCTTTACTATTCTATGATCATTTGTGTTACAGCCTATAGTCCCTTCTCCCCCATCTTCCTTATCTGATAAATGATTTCTAGAGGTAATATACAGAAGGACCTCCTTTGTGGTTGTAGAGTTTGGATTTATATTTCTCTCCTTACATTCACATTAAGTAACACCTGTGCATGTTCATAGAATCACAGAATGGTTTGGGTTGGCAGGGCCCTTAAAGCTCATCTCATTCCAACCCTGCCATGGAACACCTTCCACTAGCCCGGGCTGCTCCAAGCCCTGTCCAGCCTGGCCTTGGACACTCTCAGGGATGGGACAGCCACAGCTTCTCTAGGCAACCTCTGTCAGGGCCTCCCCACCCTCATAGGGAAGGATTTTTTTCTAATATCTTGTGTAAACCCACCCTTTTTCAGATTGAAGCCATTACCCTTTGTCCTGTCATCTCTCAAGATGTACAACGTGCTGTCAGCTATTGATCTGATCCATTTAATTGGTTTTGTATCTTTGCCCTGGCACAGCAATTTAGCAATCCCATGCTGACAAGTATTTCTGCGTTCTATATTACTTGAATATCATCCAAGAACCTGGATATTTTAAATATGAATATCTGAAGTTCAGATTCTGCAAACCTTAAAGTGATTAAAATGTATTTTCCAAATATTTGTAGGAGTCAAACAAAGTCAACTTGAACTACATTTTCCATCCAAAAGAATAATGGTAGAGGTATTTTTATAGTGGTAATCCAGCTTTGCCTGCTTTGCCTTAGCGAACATCAACAGTGCAGCACGTATGCAACAAGTCTGCTACCAATTTATTGTGTATATTTTCATGTCCTAAATAAATGTAAAAGTATTTTCACAGTTTTCAGTGCATTTTCAGAAAAATTAATCTCTTGAGAAAAAAAAAAAAAANTGGATATTTTAAATATGAATATCTGAAGTTCAGATTCTGCAAACCTTAAAGTGATTAAAACGTATTTTCCAAATATTTGTAGGAGTCAAACAAAGCCAACTTGAACTACATTTTCCATCCAAAAGAATAATGGTAGAGGTATTTTTATAGTGGTAATCCAGCTTTGCCTGCTTTGCCTTAGCGAACATCAACAGTGCAGCACGTATGCAACAAGTCTGCTACCAATTTATTGTGTATATTTTCATGTCCTAAATAAATGTAAAAGTATTTTCACAGTTTTCAGTGCATTTTCAGAAAAATTAATCTCTTAAAAGCCCCAGACTGAATTAATTACGAACAACAGATATCTACGGTAAATGCAGCAGAGGCTGCAGTGAGCAGAGGAGTACCACGGCCTTTGTTTAAGAAATTGTATTCAAGTCACTGTCTTGTTTCTATCTATATCTTGTCATACAAATGACTCTTTGACAGAGAGCTGATATCTCATCAGAAACTATTATAAAACCATAATTACTACTTCTGGATCATTAATCTGAAATAGCAATATGTTTCTGCATAAATGGAAGTGAATTAGGAAATTCTGCCAGTCTGTGGTCCCTCAGATGTGTTATAAAACTGTTAATTAATAGAACAGAGATCTATATAAGGTCTACTTAGTTCTGTTATCTCTGTGAAGAATGCAAGATTTGGGGCCAGATTATAATTCTGGCCATGTTACCACTTCCCTGGAAACTTCAAATATCTATTCCCTGCTCAGCTGTCCTTTGCCTTCTCACTCAGCCTACTGTGAGATAGGAACGTGGGCATGACCTTCCCTGCTCACTGCACAGTCTTGTTCTCACTGGGATGCTCAATTCCCCAGAAATGTGTTTGTGCCTAAATGCTTTCCAAAGAAGATAAAACACAGCTTTCTCCCCTACTCTTCAGTGTTATTTTTCTTTTTTATTTAATTTTTCTTCTTTTAAATGTTATATTTTTATCCTCCCATATCTCCCTACTATGCCATGGAAAATAAGTTCCATACAAAAACTGGCTGTGATTAGTCTTGAACATGAGGTAATTACTGGCTGGTAAATGCCGCACCCTGCCACAACGTTTTATAGTTGTGCTTTTGTAGATTAGCATACATAAAAAGGCATCTAATGAAGTAGCACATTATGAGATAACTCCTGGGAATGACAAAGTAGAAAGGACTGAGAGAAAAAATTAGGAAAACTGAAGCCAAGGAGATCAAAGGTGAAGATATACTGCAACTGTTATTCATCTTTCCAGATCAGAGACAGCTTTACATGTGAAATAACTACAAAATTTGACCCTGAAGAGAATAACAATACATTAAGTTTGGAAAATAAACGAGATGATTTAATGCTGAATGCTTCCAGAGCTGTCAAATACGGGTTGTTTTTTCACTTTGTTCTGCTATTGCTACTGAACTGTCTACTAACACCTCTACTGTAAATTTCCTGGTGTGATATTTAATGAAAAGCAGCAGAAGATGCTCAGATGCTCCATCATTAGCAGATATGAGAGCTCTAAAGCTATGAAAATAAGGAAACTTCTGCAGGAGCTACCTAAACTAATCTCAGAATTATCAGGAGATACTGTTTAGAATAATGCTGATTTCACTGAGTCCAGGTTCCAACTATTGCAGAAGAGAGGATATTTCAACTCAGATGTGAAGAGGAAGCCTGATTAACTTATAGGGCTATAACACAGAAATCAAGACAAAACTGGTTAGAATACACAAATAGTTACAGGTTTCAAATTATAAATCATACTTCATATAATCAAGTATTGATTACTTAAGACTTCTGAGAAAAAAAACCCCTGTTAAATTGTTTCTCATATGAGAAAATATAACTATGTTTTAGACTTTAATTCCCATAGTACCCTATAACAACAGGAACAGCAGGACAGAAAAATGAGTAATTCCACCCTCCTGCCAGTTAAAATCCTGATTTTGCTCTCCAATTTCTAACACAAAAACTATAATATTTCATCCTAGATTGTTCCTCACTGTTTTGAAGAAAAATAAGAGCTCTGTTGTAACACAAATATTGAAACTGTAGAAGTCATTTATTACAGCACTAGTAGTAGTTATAAAAAAGCTTGGGGGGAAGGCTTATTTCAGAGCCATAGACTCCATAGGATCAACCACCACTAATTTCCCCGAGTTCTGCCTTAAAAAATTAACGTCCAAAGACTCTGAGCAAAACTTGCAGTGACTTCAATGAGGCCGAGAAATCACGTCTCTAATGCAGTTTGAAATAAATCATATTTAAGTCCATATTAAGTCCAAAACTTATTTTTCAACACCACTTTCTGCTGTTTTGTTTGGCTTTGGTTGTGGGTTCTTATGGATTCTTACCCAACTTGGGTTGTGGGTTTTTTGTTTATCTTTAACTCATTCTGAAAGTTAAGAGAAGCCCCCGAGTGTTCACCGGACTGAGGCAGTGAGCTGGGGCTTTGTCATCGGTCGTGGATCAGTTCCTTTGGGATGCAGTCTCGGGCTGAGCAGCACTGCACAATCCAGGGCCACGCTGAGCTCTGGATCTCAGTGCTGCCGCCTCTGCTCCTCATTAAAATGGGTTCAGGAAAGGAGCCCGGGCCCTGGCCAGCTGCTCAGACATTGGCCCCGCTGTTTGCTTACTCCCCAGCCCCTTCCTGCCTTGGCCAAGCCGGAGTTTCCCAACCTGCAAGGGCACAGTCCGAGGAACAGCCGTGCCAGGGATGGTTCCCAACAGCCAGTGGGGACAGTAGCTACAGGGACACCAGAGGAGATGCAAAGCCAACAGCTCTGTGGAAGCCACGTAGATATTTCAGAAATAATCATGTCCTAGTTTGTCCCAGAGATACCTTATCTGCTTGCTTTACTCTAACAAAAGATCGTATTACAAACTGTTTTTCCTTGGTATACTCCGTCTTGAAAAGGTTTTGGGGTTATTTTTCTGTATTCCATCTGAGCTGCTGGTTTCTTTGAGTTCAAAGCAAGCTTCACTCGTTTCCTAAGTGTTTGCTGCTCTTACTGCAGCTATCAAATATCTTTCCTGTTTTACTTTTGTCTGTTGTTTGTAATTTGTTCCTCCTACAACTTCTTGCATTGTAAACACTATATTGCCTTAAAACTTCTGCAGTTCAATGAATGTAGATGTTTTACAAAGCTAATTATAGTATATGTAACAACTTAATTATTTAAAGGTGCATAAAATTGATAACTCACAGTAGAGTAAGAATTAGAAAACTAATATATGAAAAGTATATGTAAATGATAACCCATTATGAGAAGCAAAAATATGGATATGTATGTCAGCACACAGACTGCCAAAAAGAGATTAGGGCATTGAAATGCAATTTAAAAAGTCAATTATTTCTTCTCATCTGACCAATCTTCACATCAAAAACATTGCCTGCATTCTGAGTCATGTTTGTCAGAAAGAAAACGTAAGAAAGCAAGATCAAAACAAGAACAAAAATGAGTTTGAAGAAGGAAGAAATCTAAATTGTCTTTACAGAAATCCAACAAAGAATCGGCAAAGAGTCTGAAAAATCAGGGATCACAATGCAACCAAGGCACAAGGCAGGCACACTGGAGAGAGTCTGTGTCAACAGGACCTACTCATACACTTTTAATGAGGAAGTTGGTGCAGTTAATTATCTAAAATAAGTGATGCATTCAAAGATGGAGAAATTTTATAAGGAAATCATCCATTTCTTGCCCCTTCCTACCTATTTCCATAGAATCTCTAAAGATGCAGAAGAATAGGAACCATACTGTTTATTAATTATACAAAGGCAGCTTCTTCTGAAGGATTTCAAAGCATCTTGTCAAACATTTAATTACATCTCACAGTTAGCCTCACTTCAAAAAGGTGTTAGTACCTTGTTACACGAGGTAACTTCTTTGGGAAGAAGAGGTTTCAGTGCCCTGGTAATTCTGCACTGCAAAATAATTATGGAACTGAATAACTGTTCTCAAAGGGGAGAGGAGCAGGAGGAGGGGCAGGAGCCATCCCCAAACTACTCTGTGCACTGTGGGGGGACAGAGGCCTCGATGGACCCCTCCTGGAAATCATCCCACCTGCTGTCAGTGACCAGCTCTTGTATCTTACAGAAATGGTGTGTATTTGGGCAAAATGGGGAGGAATTCCCTCTCGGATTCTCTGGTTGACAGAGCTCACAAGATCCCTGAGGGACAGAGAGGTGCCTGTCAAGCAAAGGGAGTTAAGGAAGAGCTGCCACCCCCGTGGAATGTTCTAGTGATGCTGCCTTTGCACACTGGTTTTTCAGTACTCATATGCATGCCAGGAAAAAACATGGGAAAACTGCAGAAGGATTGTGAAAAAGCTACAAAGATGTCTGGAGACCGGAAAGATACGCTTTGCACACATCAAGCAGGAAATTCAATCTGTGTATTTTGTCAAAACATGTTAAGGAAATCAGGAACCAGTTAAAGTAGAATACTTTAAATAGTATAGTAGAATTTGTAAATTATGGGGCCATTTAATTCAGGTGACAAATGAGAAAAAAATAAATACACCAAAAGCTGACACTACAAATGGAATCTTTCTTAAATAATTAATTACCTATTGGAATAGACTACCAACAAAACTGATGAATTTGCCAACAGCCAACACCTTTAATGTGAGGCCAGCTGCATTTCAGAAAAAGGGACAGCTGACTGGAAGCTGAGAGTAGCAGTTTAGGTCAGCTTAATGACTACAAATGATTTGGTGTGACCTTAAAGCCACCAAATCACAATGAAGCACATGATTTCTGTGCAGATCCTTCCCAATCATTAAAATGTTAAGGTGATTTAGTAATTTGGTCAAGCTTTCCTGCTTTTTCAAAAGTCACATACCTCAAAAAAAACTACAAACTTCCAGGAGAGTCATCATGAGAAAGTTCACGTTAGTGAAAAGGCAGAAATTTCTGCTCTGAATGATTTTTGCATTTCTTTTCTCAATTATTAGTTTCTCAAAAAAAAAAAATCATTAAGATACTCCATTTGTGATTTTGTTAGTCACAGCTCTTAGCTTTCAGACTTATCAAGAAAAGTATTAACTTCTTAGTCCCCAGTGCAAACCAATATCTGAATAATCTGGGATTTGGAAAGCTTGGGAAATAAAAATTGAGGGACCAGAGTTCTCAGTCAAATCCATATGGTTTAGATAGGTGCAACTGACGAAAATTATGGTCTAAACCTGCCACTGTCTAATAACCCTAGGTCCTGGTAGGTAGATGGACAAGACAGGCTATGAGCAATCCTTTTTCTCTCTTTTACTTGGCTGGTGTTTTGGTTATTTCTTTTACAAGACAAGTTCTGCCAGATTTTCTAACAGCAGTTTCAGACTTGCCAACAGTGCAAGGCAGAATCTTTCATGCACGGTGGCATCAAAAGCCACTTTAGCTGACACCAGAGAGGCGAGGGCACTGCTGCCACCACGAGCAGCCTTGGCTCCTGCTTCCCTGGGCAGTGCCACTGTCACACTCTGCTTTCCCGGAGGCAGCAGGAGCAGGAATTCCTGGTTGGAATGGGGGCCCAGCTTTGTGCTTTGCTCACAGGGCACTGAAAAGGGCCATGCTCTGCTCTCCCCCAGCTGGGCCCTGTCCCCTCAGCATGGCCAAAGGCAGCAGCTGCCACATCGCTGCTTCACTCCCCGCGAGGACTTTGCTGCCCACTTACCTCAGCTGAGCTCATTCCCTGCTATCCACACAGGATCTGCTTCCATTAAAATTCCTGTGAGCTGCTATTAATATCAGCACGAGATGGATTGTGCTGTTAGACAATGCAATGTGGATGAAGAGAAAGAACTGCTATTTTTGCATTTTCAGCAAGTGTTTTGAAGGTACGGATTTGCATTTGGTAATCTCCGTGGGCCTGTGGAAAGTGAGAGCTACAGTCTTGTCACATGGATAACCCTCCTGGGCACCCAGAGAGGCAGGTAATGGGCTCACAGGCACAATTACCAGGAAATTAAAGGAATAGGAGAAAGAAGAAATCCTGAAATTAGTTAAAAATATAGGTAAACATGCAACATACCACATTTTGTTATGCCACAGTGTCTCTGCATAACAAGGGAAAAATAACATAAGGATTACCTAATAAAAACTAGTTTAATATTTGTGCTGCTTTTGGCTCTTCAAATCTGCCATCCTAAAGAGTTGAACTGATGGCAATTAATGAACGACTTTATTCAGTGCTTCGACAAAAGATTTCAATTTCACATGAAATTTGTCCATGTGGCAACATTAGAATTTTATGCTGCGGGGATGCCACAAGCACATTGTTATTCTCTCTGCTTAAATTTTGGTTAATATCATCATCCAGAGTCAACTTTCTTTGAAATAAAATACAGGTGTTACAAATCTAAAATGATTGCAAAGGAATATCCTAAACCAAGCTACATGAAATAATTTAAATGCTTTCTATCCATTTTTTTCCATTTCTGAACTAATCTATTTAGAAATTACCTTGAGAAGAAAGAATAATTGTACTTCTTCCAATTTATTTGTATTCCTGTCAAATACACAGCATACAGGAGGTACTGCCCAGGAACTTCAGTATATGAGCAAAGTGTGGAAGAGTTTGCATAACAAAGGAGCTCATTCTACTCAGAAGGACAAATGAAAATCAAATAAATGCAGTAAGGACAAAGTCTAGACTTGAACAGAAGACTTGAATTCCTTGAGTTCACAGACTTTATTTTTTAAATAAAAGAACATTCGTTTTAAATAAATAAAGGGGGAAAATATTTTTTAAAATATTGCTGTAAAATACACCAGCAGAGTTCTCCAGCAAGAACAACAATGATCACATCAGTCTTGCAACAGTGCTGGGACTTCCCACTCTGCTCTTTATGTTACAGCCTCAGGCAATGTTTTCTGCAATTGTCACTGGAAGACCTGAATATTTTTTCTTGGGCGAGAAAGATGAGAATTTTGTTTCTCAGTCTTTTCCTCAACCTTTCCAAACAACAAAATAACACTTTATTTTCTCTGGTCAGTTCAGGAGCATCTTGGATCTTCCATTAGATTTGGAGACTGCAAAACAGAATCTGCCTCCACAATCCGTGGGCACCGAGTCTGTGTTGGGGGCCATGGAATGATAACTCTCCAGCAGTGACATTTTATGGCTTCTCTTTTCCATTGGGACAGAGTGTAGCACTACTCTACTTTCAGGCACAGCCAAACCTCACATCTACCTTGAGAAATTATGAGCAAGTTCACAAAGCCAGGCATAAACTAATTTCATGATTGCAATTACTAAGCACTGGGACAGGAAAATATCTTTCTTACTTTCCCAGGGGAAACGCCCTCAACCCCAAGACTAGACTGATCCAGAGATGCACTTTGATGATGTGGGAAAAATGCCCTGAAATCAATGGGAATTCTGTTTAACAAAAGGAAAAGGAACCACGTCTTGGGACTTGAGCAGATATGATCTCCCCTTTTCTCCACATAGGGCTGTTGACTGACAGTGCAGGATTCCTCATCTTCCCTAACTGTCCTATAGAGCGAAAGAGGAAATTTCCTGAATTGCCCTTCTTAATTTGTATTCCCCAGTTTAACCTCACCGATCCCCATTAAAACTCCAATAAAGACAATCCTGCAGTCATTATTAGAAATCATTATTTACATTCAAGCCTCTTAAGGATCTCCAGATTTTGCTTTGTGCTATGAGACCACTACTGGAGAGAAGAGTTGGATATATTGAAAAATAAAAATAATCAGTGGGATTTTTCCCTTTTCACAGTAACTAATGCTAACCTGTCTCAAAAGATTTGGAAAAGGTAACCTGCTTTCTAAATACGGGAAAAGAAAGATACTTGAAAGGGATTAAAATCTTTTCGATATCAGAGACAAAAATTACTAACTTGCATTTTGCTTTCCAGCTGAGATTTAAAATTGATGCACAGTTCCTTATGAAGCCAGGTATTCACACTAATTTAAAATTCACCTCTCCATGAGCAACAGAATCCATTGCCCTAAGTGTGCAGAGTAGAGGAAGCAGGAGTCTAACCAATTTGTCAAAATAATCTTCAAGTTTAATTTTTTCATGGTTTATTATAATCACAGCCATTTCAAGCAGCATGATAAATCTGCAGATGTGTAAACCTCTGATTCCAAGGTTGCAAATACTCAACTTCAGAAAAAGTAGTTGCTTAGAAATACCAATTTTTTTGTCTAAATAAAAGTAGGGATTCCTGTCATTAAGAACATTTTAAAATATGTTCTCATAGCTGTGTTTTTAAAAGTCTTAATTGCATCTCTGTTTTGGAGTCCCTGAAAAGGAGCTGAAGCTTAAGTTCTGTGTATTTTAAGAAAGCTTTATCACAGGTTTTCAAATATTTTGCCTACTTTTTCCAGGTAATGCCAGGGTCAGTACAAGGAACATGAGAGTGGGGATCCATTCTGTGCTCCCCAATCTGCTGCCTCCACTCATAGGAAATAAAAGGAGGGGAATCCTGAGCTGGCTGGGAGCAGAGGGTGAGGCAGAAGAGACTTCAGTGCCTGCTAATGGCACGTTAGCTAAGCTGTAATACGTAATGAAACCAAATTAAGTACAGGCAAACTTAATTCCAGTATGTGTGAGCATATTAATATCTGACTTGGAAACTGTAGGAGCATGATGGGTACATGTGGGAGCAAAAGGAACAGAAAGAGAACAGAAGAGAAAGGAATGATATAATTATGATTTAGCAATCCTTAGATCAGCTTGAAAGTTGCTAAGCACTGTAAAAACTCAGTGTAAGTGACAATTCCTGTATAAGCATTTAGAAATCTCAAAACATATCACAAGGAAAGCTGTAAGAGGCAAAGCACTTAGTTCAAAGCTCTCCTTTCTATGTCAGTGGCAAAGGAGTACTTTGATTTGCTTTATGGGCAATAAATAACACAAAAGCCTAGAAGATGCAGCAGGACTGACAAGACTGTGCAATCCTCACAGGACAGCACACACAGCTAATCAAACACACTGGCTTATTGCCTCCAGAGCTCCTCTGCCTTGCAGTGCTCTCCTACACCTGAGTATTCTTGGTTGGAAAAGAAAAGGATGAAATTATAAATCATAGCAAGCAATACAATGGGTTTGGCACATCCTACACATTAATTCATGCAAAGCTTTCACAGAACTGCTTGAGTACCTGAAGAAACGAGCAAGCAGCATCTGCAAATTGTTTCTTTTGCTGCAGAACATGAAGTGCTGCCTTCCAGAGACAATGAGTCCTGAAGGGGCACGATGCATGAAGAACATGAGGTCTCTGCCGGCCTCCAGTGAAACGGCCTCTCTGACTGCAGGTCACCATTACTCACAACTGCAACTGGAGAGCAAACCCAAAGGTAACACTGGATGATCCTGATCCTATCTCCACAGAAAAGGGAATTTTTGCTCCCAAGTCCAAAGGGTTCTGAATTTCACCTCCCTCTCCTGCTCTTCAGTCTCATTCCATTACCTGGGTGTACTTGCCACAGCATCGAAAGCAAGTCTCCTACGGTCTTGCAAGGTAAATACACTTCCCCATGCACTACAGCAGATTAAGTACCATCACATTTTATTAGAGTTCAGAGAACAGGTCTGCATACCTAGTTGAGAATGCGTTTCACATTGCAGTGTAATATTTGGCGATGTTATGTTACCAAACACTGAGCAACCTGACAGATACATCTGTTAGAAGTATAATTACACAGGATAACTTGTATTGGTGTCCCTTTCTGTTAAAGGAAACAATGGATTTTCATTCAAAGGGGCACCTTGGAAGATTAATGGTAGTAATGAAGCATGAAATATTTCCTTCCTAGCATGGTTAATCTGAAACAGAGGAAACAATCATTTCACCCTGGAGGGATAATCCTTTGAGGAAAATTTTCAGTGAAATAATGTATTGTCATATCTCATCCCACATATGTCAACAAAGAAACTATCAGTGTTGTGCTTATTGGAATAAAGGCCAACAAGAACAAAAAAAAGGAAATGCAATCAGCACAGCCAAAAACCAGATACACAGTGGGATCAGCAGGAGGGAGAGAGGAAGGCAGGAAAACAGTGACAAGAAGCAACAGCATAAGGAGCAAAGGAGAACAGAGACCAGAAATTCAACCATAGGGAGAGAGAAGTTGGAAGGAACTGTTCAAATAAAAAGAGTGAGGGGGAAAATATTTGGAGGCAATTTTTTAAGTGAGCCATGTGAAGTGTTTGTCAGAAGGAAGTGGCCACAGAGGCAGGTACTGCAGCTGGGCAGCAGTAAACGGCGCCAGGGCAGGCGCTGTGCTTCCAGAACTGCCTCCTGCCACCCCCTTGGCCAGACTTTGGCTGTGCTGCTGCAGCACTGAGTATACTGTATACTCCCCAGTATACTGGGGAGGACAGAGTATTCCTCGAGTCCTCCCCAGCCCAGTGGCAGCTCCCTGGAGCACAGCACTTTAACAGGGGCTGCCTCCAAGGCTGCGCCAAGACACCTTTAGCTTCAGGACTGGGTGGCCACAAGCCCTTCTTAGACAATCTGTACCTTGAATGGGCTCTTCCAACCGGCACACAGAGACAAGTACATACACATGTGTGTATACACAAGAAACACTTCAAAAAATTAAACACTTAAAGTGTTTTCAAACAAAGACTGGTCTCCATACAAAAGAAAAAATCCCTTGATAACAACTTACTAGAATCATCCCTTCAGATCCTTACCAATGCTCTATCTTCAAAGAACACTCACAAGCCTTTCATTTTTGGTAGATAAGCCATCTGATCAATATTTTCCACACTAATCAAGGCCAAGAGCAATTTCATTTCTACCCTTTCCCTAAATTGAATTGGAATCTAAGCAAGTGCATCACTCAGTTACTTTCCTCATGGTAAGCAGATTCAGCTGAAGGAGATAGAAGCTTCAGTGTTCAACTGATAATACTTTATATTTATCTCACATAAACATCAGTACAGCAGGAAATGCTAAACTTTCTCTAGGAAAAAAGCCCCATTAAATAAGTCTATTTCTAGATTCTTTTTTTAATACCTAAGTGCCTTTTTATTACTTGAACTGATGACTGCTGTTGTCCTGATAATTTTTTATCCTGCAAGATGTTTTATGCTCACAATATTCTCAGCGTGAAGCACTAATTAGAATCAGAAAACTGGTCTGTTCTCATCATCTTTTTCCTGTCTATATTTATTACAGGAAATGTCTCTCCTGTAAGAAGTATACCTTTTCCTTTGTTGTCTGGGAAGCTGGGTGATGTGGGGACCGTCATGTCCCACTGCTCAGCGCTACCAAGAGCGAGTTATTTCCACAGCCAGCACAGACAGCAGAGGCTGTACCTCCTGAGCCACAAATGAAACATTCCCTAGGGCTTTGCCTGCAGCCTATCCTTCTGTGATGTTTTGTTTGAGTCACACAATACTCACGGTCGCTCCTGTGCAGCCCGAAGGCCCAGCAGAGCCCAAGATGTGAGGAAGCAGCACAGCTGCAGCCACCACTTTTCCTTAGCAGGAGGTTTCAGGTATCTCTAATTGGACAGCTCCTGTAGCAAGGATAACTCCGATTACCCACACTAGGCTGGTGTTTGCTGTCACTGAGAACCTTGTCTCAATATGGCTGTGGCCACAGAAGTGACTCCAGGAGGATGCTCTCACTACACGCTCCCCACTTTTGTATCACACAGCAGCCAGCTCTTTGTTGCTGCCAGGAAAAGAGTAAGGAATGAAGTGTAGAGAATATCAGTGTGACTATAAAAATGCACTGCCATACTTCACTTCACTGGAAGAAAATGCAGCTCAACTATTGCAAGCTCTGTAGCAATCCCACAGACTTGCCTTTGGCTTTGAGAAGACCATTTTGGCTTTATCGCTCTGCAGCAGACGCTTTAAAATCTGTCATACAAGCTGGGGGTTTTTTACCTTTTGTTTCTTCCCCTGATATTACAACATAAAACACACAAAAGAAAAGGTTCCCTTTCCCAAACATCTCCAGAGCTAACAGGAACTTACCAAATGCTGTCTGCTGTGCAAACACAAATTTAAGACAATTTTATAGGGCTTGTTATTTACCCAGCTATAACAGCTTCTTTGTTAGAGAATGGCATTGTAATTATCTGCTTTTATCATTAATAGCTTGAGTCAGTGGTTAATGCAGAGGTTACAAATCACTGAAATGCCTGACAGTTTATGGCTTTTAGCACTAAGGAATGTTTCTTTTATTTTTTATCCCTTGTGTACATCCTATTTCCTTTAGATATCTTCTGTTCTCTTACATACACATCCCCATTCATAATTAAACATATCTGACCCTAATTTATTCACATGCAACCAATTACAAAAATCTCCGTTGTTTAGTGGTAGGGCATATTTGGAAAGTGGTGGAACGAGGGGAATGTTTCTAACTGAGGAGTACCAGAGTAAGAACTTCAGTATTTTATGTCCATTCTGAAAACATCAGC
This sequence comes from Mystacornis crossleyi, assembly GCA_013400655.1. Lineage (NCBI taxonomy): Eukaryota > Metazoa > Chordata > Aves > Passeriformes > Timaliidae > Mystacornis > Mystacornis crossleyi. The sequence continues at coordinate 24,484 of VYZQ01065934.1, forward strand.
CACCAAATAAAGAAAAAGTACACATCTGCTTGAATTTGCCAGCCACTGGAAGGATGGGGGGAAGTGCCAGTACCCTCAATTACACTCCAAAAAATGGAATCAGAAATGTTTCAGGCCCAAAGCAGGAAAATGCTCTGCTTTCCCTACGCACTCGAGTACTCATGTTCCACTTGCATCATGTTACAGGCACATAGACCAAAGACCTATCTCCAAAACTAGTGCTGCCTGTGCACACCAGAGTGCTGCAGAGCCCGGGGCCCTGTCGTGCAAACATCAGGATGAGAATAAAGAATACACTGTCAGCTTTAGACTGCCCTTCCCTGTCACGAAATACAGCCAGCTTGTGACTCCGTTATTTACACACAGACCGTGTGATTCACCCTATGTATAAGCATAGTTTGCCCCATATGATGAAATTTAGTTGCTCACCCTCCTACCCCATGCTCACAAAAACACACACCCCCCATTTGAAATGAAATGCAAGCCCCTGTGTTGTAAGTCAGTCACTTTTGGAAGCAATGAGTAGCAACTGTTAAAACAAACCAAACTCCATTTCAAATCCACCGTGAAGCAAAGAAGCAAAAGAAGAATGAAGCAGAAATGACCTTACCCATAACGACAGCCATAAGGCTAGTTAGGATTCCTTCTGAGTAAAAAATAGAGAAGAACAACTGGCAAATGTCAGCCTCATTATCATGAACTCTTTTTAGATGTGAAACAAAAATTACCCTTAGATCTTTTTTCAACAGCCTAGACCATTCTCTGTGTTAGAAGCCTTTCCATTTCTTTTGAATAACTATCAAATTACGGCAACATCTTTTCTCTTTAGTACTAAGAGCACATGTTTCAGCCTTAATGACTTTATGCACACTACATTTGTCTTCCACAAACACTTGATGTTAAACTAGTTGGGGTATAATGTTGTGAAATACAGTGAGCAGAAAAAAAGGAGGCAAAGCTGAGCAAAAAGAACATTGAGTTCAAAGGTAATTGCTTCTCTATGATACTTACATTTTTTTTCATATTTTCCTTTAGAAATACTAAAATATGGAACAGCCCAGCTCAATAAAAGAAATTCTGAAACAATTTCACATAATGCTCTTGTTACTGTTTAAAGCCAAGATTATGTTCTTCAGTCTTGATTCTACAATGTCTATTGATAGAGAATACAGTTGTCCTTAACCTGACAGATGTCAATGGGAGTTTCCCAAAGTAATAACCCAGTAAGAAGTCAAATCCTAACCTGCTGCAAATCTCTGAAGCTCCAGTAAAGTTAACAGAATTGTGCCATTTCATACGAGCCCGGGCCCTGGCATAATGAAATTGAATTCGGACACTTTAATGTTTCTAGCCAGCAGTTCAATTAATGCATGTTTTCACAAGTCACTTGACTGAAACAAGGGCAGTTTCCTATCCTGGCTTTTGGGTCTCTTGTATAGTTTTGGTCATTTCTTCTTTGATATTCTCCAGTAATGCAGCCTCAAGCGTACCCCTATCTCTTCTTGAAGGCCAGGGCTTTAAGTCCACAGTTGCTATCCCTCCCAGATAGGTCTCAAGTGTTGTTGAGTTCCTGGACCAGTGATGGAGCACAGGTAATTTTCCCTGTTCATGACATCATAAATTTTCCTTTATGGAAAAAGATATTGTTCATGTATCCACATCATATAAGGCTCAGAAAAAAAAGACCAGATGTTGGGTCTTGTAGTGGGTTGTTGTGGGTTTTTTCCCCCACTTATGTCCTTGTAAAGAAACCTCTGATTGTGATCTCGGGTCAGGATTAGTCATTCAAATCCTTCTGATGCCTTAGGTTTTAACTTCTGTACTTTTTAAATCCTGTATTGCCTAGTGTGTAACTCTGAAGTTTCTTACAGCTTGTTTGCTGCTCTCTTAGGCCAGATAGACACAACAAAGCTTCTCTGAGCTTGCTGTTCAAGGACACTCGGGCTGTCCGAGGCCTAAAGGTGGAAACTAGGACCAGGAGAGAGGTGGAGAAATTGAAGAGAGCTAAAGTTTTAATTGGTGAATTTATGCTGATATGCAAATGGACCAAACCTATAACAGTGTAAAGAACTCGTGACCTGTCGTCCATCTTGGGGTCCATTTTATGGAAGCAGCCTCCGGCTCCCCAGGGTGTATCTTGCAGGCCCTTCAAATCAATACCTACCTTTATTCCCTTACTCTTGTCTAGTCTCTGTTTCTAGGTGTCTGGAGAAGGCAACACTTCCACACCTCCATTTCTCCAGCTTCCTGAACTGACACAAAACTGCCTGGGTCTTCATCACATTTACCCACCTGGCATTACTGAACCAGGAGTATAAAGACATTTGTCCCTTATGGCTCCAGTTTCTCATTGCTCTGGTACCTGTAGATACAAATGTGAAGCTGAGTGTTCCGGGTTTCTGTGTCCTTGAAACCCCACATCCAGCATTTCTCCCTGGAAACACGGAGATGTACCAACTCTGTGTGTCTCGTGAGCCTTGGCACAAATACATTCAGGTTTATCCAGCTGTAAAGGCCCTGCTTCAGCTGGTTGACCAACCTCCACTGGGCATTTTGGGCTGCAGAACTCAACTCCACACGGACGGGGCAATGTTATTGGAACTAAACAGAGAGATTTCTGACAGCTGACCAGGGAATAGCGGAGAAGAGAAGGCATTCTGCCTCGATCCTCATTCAGAAAAGATCCCTCAGAGTCAACTCCAGGCAGCCAAGGCCATCTCACACTGCCCATGACTCCCCAGGGAGCAGCATGAACCACAAGCATCACATGAGGGTTTTACCATGTGAAGCACACAAGGATTCCACTCAGCCACAAGTTTTAGATCAGAATATGAAGGCTAAACAGAACATCCCATAAGATACAGTAAAAGGTCAAAATCCATATTTGAGAAAATGGGAGTGATGGTACTTACTTGCTCCAGAGGGTTGTTACGAAGCTCAGCAAAGTTCTGTGTGGTTCTCTGACGTGCCCTATCAATGCCAAGTGTTATTACCTCTACAGAAAGCAACCCTCCAATGTCTCCTGCCAAAGTAAGATTTATAGAACACCCCACAGAGCAAACCAGAGAGACAACTCGGAGAGAGGCAGAAACAATAGCCTGTAACACAAAGGGTGCTGCTGGCAGGGAGCTAACAGCCTGTGGAAATGGCTTCCCACAGAAAGCAGGACTATATCTGTGAACAGCTGTCCTGACTTAACGAGGATGCTAATAAATCTTCCAACACCTTTCCTACTATGTTCAATGAGCATCTATCCTACGCTTTGAATGCTTGCTGGAAATGGGAGCTTTACACAAGATACTTTTCACCTGGACTTGCAGATACATTGATTATGTTATCTCCCCCCTCATGACAGCACCCAAGAAAGTCACAGCTGAAATCCCAGTGAGCTTGTTGAAGTTCCTCTTCTTGCTGCTTTAGCTCAAGGCAGCAATAGATCACTCAGTTTATATCCCTGAAGCTTCTTTTAAAACATTATTACAAACATAGAGGACAACATTTTCCATTTTTTCCTATGAATCCAGGAAATTCCAGCATGGAGTCAGTTGAAGAATATAGCTGTCATCCTAAACATTCCATTCCTTAAATATGATGCTCATTGCTATTTCAAGTTACTTACAGCTGATATTCCATCAGAAAACAGAGAGATTCCAGAACACATCAAATAAACATTATGTTATAAGATCAGAGAAAGATTCACAATGATGATACAGCATTTATAACAAAAACTGCTAGAAATGAAAAAATCCACTGTGGCCTAACTCATGATGTGAGTCAGTAATAACTCAAATTCAGTGCCAGGCAGAGATGCTATTAACTTGTGACCCAGTAAGCTGGCAGCTGTGAAATAATGTGTTCACTTAAAAAAATAAAGCAAAAAACCCAAACCCCAACAAATCCCACCACAAAAAAATAAGACTGAACCTGTTGCTTATAAAATGTTTACACCCAGTTTACCAATTTGTGCAGTAATGACACTTAGAGTTTGTTTCTCCAAAATGGCTTTGATACGCTAAATGCAAAACAAGAATTAGAAGACTTGAAAACAGAGAGCATATAATTGCTACCAAAAAAGAGATGGCATCGGCATATTGCACACACCCAACGAAATCCATATGGCCATGGCTATTTTCAGCTATCTCCCTAAATTCCGTTTTGTCCTTTCTTGCGAGTTGATACATTCATGTTCTCAATTACATTTCCTGTAACTGGTTTTAATGCACAAAACCGGGCCACTCTGAACTCAGAAGTGAAGTAAATCAGCAGTTTGGCAGCTGAGAGCACGGTCTGGAGGAGGGAAAGCACAGAAACACCCTGGCAAGGTCGGAAAGCAGCGAGTGCAAAGTGATGGCTGGGGTTTTAAGGTGTAAGAGGCTGAGGGGGACCATGATGTCACTACTTCGTGGTGGGATGAAGTAAAACAGAAAAGTGTCCTCCAAAACTTCCTTATCCAAAGATTTCTAGATTCCAGAAGGAACAAAGAAGAGGCCTGGATTCAGTGGAGTTACCTGAGTACGTCTGACTTAATGGGCTTTTGAGTATGTTGTAAGAGTCACTGCATATCACAATTCTTATGACACTTACTTTTATGACTATGTCAGATTCCTACTTTGGAAACCTTACTTCCCTCAAACTTGCTGTTAAAGCTCAAAAAAACTCTGGTTTGTTGGTTTATATCAGTTTTGTCAAAGACTGTAAATAAAGTAACTTGGTTTCTTTTAAAAAAAAAGCAAACAATATTTGTTTTTCTTCCGATTTTTTTACTTTTTCTAATGGATAAAGCTAATCAGACAGTACTTTAAAATATTTTAAAATACAGAAGACCAATACAAAAAACCTTGTGAACATCATATGATTGGAGTGTTGGAGTTTCCACAGTGTCTAAACACAAAAACTGGATATTGCCCTTTTTTCATTTGTGACCTCTGACTCTCAACATATGACCAACTATGACAAACTCTGTAAAGAAAGGAATTGAGATTAGACCTTCCCAGGAGGTCTGTTCTGATGGGGTTGAATTGAAACTCCTGCTGATGTCTGATGAGAAAGGCAAAGTGGAAATGTGTGTCCTCATGTAAACAATGCAAAATGGAAGAGATGCTGCCATGGAAGATGTGATACTCTGAAGCCAAATAATATTAATAAATGTAAGAACACGTTGTCCCAAGAGCAAGAATAATTAACTAAACTGCAAATTGACAGTCAGACCTGAACTTTCTCACACAAAAGAAGACTGAGAACTGGTGCTTATTTTGCTCATTTTTATTTCTGAGTTCATGGTACCCATGGCTAATGAGAGGTTCAGTCTGACATTTCCAATCTGGCAACTTTTTGAAGTCAAAAGCACAAAAAGGTTACCAGTAAGGAGACTTGTACAGCTAAAGAGAATGTGAAATTTAAACTTTTGAAATATTAACCAGAGTTTTTATGTTCAGTGTGAAAACCTTTTTGATATGACATCTGATTGGCATTGCTGATAGAGCAGAAATCTGAAGAGAGGAGAAGCTCATCTCTCTCCCTCTTTGTGTCTTTCCTGAAGAAACCTCTAGCCCCACATGGCTTCTTGGCTTTTCTGTGGCTGCAAAGAATGCTGAAACTCTACATTTTCACACTAGAACCCAATTTCACCTTGTTTGGCCCTTGACACCTGATTTTATATATATGCATATGTATCTTAAAGCACTGCCAACTAGAACATTATCCATTGCCCACAAAAGGAGTTCTCTCGGGCCACCAAAATGCAGGAAGTTTAACATACTAAATAGCTTGGTGCTCCAAGAAGATGTAAAGCTTTTGAGGGCAATTTGTAGCAAATGGCCACGTGCCAAGCAAACGGCCATGCAACAAGTGATTGATGTCCTTGCTGATATTCCCTATTTCTCTGCCAGGTTCCTGCTGCAAATCCTGCAGTAGACTGGCAGCTCCACTCAAGTGAACAAGGCTGAGGTAATTGATCTGCACTGGGAATCTGCCTCTTCTCAGCTATGGATTTCTTTGGGCAGCCACTCACCACTAAAATCTACTGCTGGAGAACTGAGGCAGCTCTGTTTCACACATAAATATAACCACTTAAATCTGGCATCCTGTCCCTCAAATTACAGCCATACTTAAAATCAGAATGCGGCTGAGCTTTTTCCAAGCCAAGGAGATAACACTTACTTAGAGCAGTTGGGCACCTAGACCTCCCATAAAAATTACAGAACTCCCAGGCGGAGAGTCAACAAGCCTGTAGGATGACACAGGAAAAAAATAAAATTCAAAAAAAAAATCACACTGCATTCCTCACTATTGGGACTGAGGGGATTTTGCTTCTTGGAGTAACTCCTTAAGGTGCCAATATGAACAAGGTGTTGTTTAAGACACAGGCTGAGAGGCAGGCCTGGATAGAGGAAATCAGCAGAGGTGACAATTTCTGGATCCACCCTGACACAGCCAAGCTGAATAGAAGGCACAGGTGGTGTGATGAGAAGTCCAGGGGACACTTGTGGAACCAGGGTGTCCTCTAGTCAGATCCTGGGGCAGCCAGTTCCAAACCCGAGTGCTCACCCAGGAACACGCTCATGCCAGGGGCTCACTTGCTGGCTTAAATGGACAAGTTTCAATCCTTTGGCCACTGAACATGGTGTATTTTAAGAACCCATTAAACATAATGCTAAAATGTTAATGCAGATAAAAATGCTTCAGAATTCATGACGATAAATTGGAAACAGTGATTAATATAAAAGTTTCCATCCCACTTCATCAACCACAGGTACCATATTCCCCAATTTGTCTTTTAAGTGAGCTAACTTCTAAAGAGAAACCATTAATGGTATTACTTCTACACTGGACAATATAACAAGTACACGATCTGTGAAACACTTGGAAGGAGAGCTCAGGAGACTAAACCATAAAATATGGTAAAAATATATCTTACAAATAGATGTAAAAATATTTGCTGTAGTTTCCAGTTGTACAGCATTCCATAGATGGGATTCAGAAAGGTCACTCCTCACTTTCAGAAGCTTCTTTATAAAACAGTTCATTAAAAAAATTAGAAATAGCATGAAATTATATTATAAATATTGTATTACTTACAAATACAGTTCTCAGTGGAACTGGAGAGCCCAGACCATCTGCTCAAAGTGCCAAGGACAACCCCTTTACTTCAGTAAATGTAAATAAAGCTGTGTCATAAAGACAGACCCACTGCAGTTTAGTAGATTTGCTGTTAAAAAGTGAAACCTGCTTGGTTTTGAAGCACCTGGCTGGTGCAGCTTTATAAATGAAATGAGTGAGATAACAGCATTTACTAATGAGTCCTCATCATTAATTTGATTGTTTGTTCTTCTTGGTATTTATTGCCACGATTACCTCTGAAGGGAGAGAAGAGAAATATTTATTTTTTTATCTAAACATTTCACCTGGGTAATGCAAAGTCTAACAGTTGCCTGCTGTAAACCAGCAGAATGTTTACAGCAGGCTCTAACAGCAGCCACAGTTGATGGAGAGTGCCCTGGCAAGCTGCTGAAGCTTCTCCTTCAATGGGTCTTAGCTAAACTGTAATGCATAAAACAAACCTTCAGCACACAGCAATTCGGGCTTGGCTTTTTCCTCCTGTATATTAGATTTTTTTGTATTCAAATGCAGCATTTCAAGTCCCTCTACTGAATTTTTACAAAGAACTAAGAAAAACAAAACATCAGTCTGAAAGGTAAAGACAAAACACTCTGTTTCTATGGTTATTTTAAATCAGTTTTATACTGGCTTTGACAGAGGTCTATTAAATCAAAAGCCAAAGATTGAAGTGGCAGTTCCAGTAGAATTGAATGAAAGCTAAAATAACTGCAGTCAAAGAAAGGGTCAAAGCCTATGTACTGCTTCAAGAGCAACTTTCTTTTATTTGTAACAATAATTTTTAAGATGCTAAATATTCTGAGCATAGAAAGATGCCACTGAAAGGNGAAAATCCTCAAGGCTTTTCTAGAGAAACACTGATATTTTTTCTGTAAATATATTTCTATTTATTTTTTCTTTTTCTTCATGCCATTATTGATCTCAAAGACCTCATATCCTCTCACATGTGAGAATTTAAACAAGCGCATGCAAGACAGTGACATTCTGAGCTGTGAANCACTGAAAGGTGCTGGACTGAAGCCCAATCCAACAGGAGCTGTCCCTAGCCTCAGTGCCTCTGGATGCATTATCCCAACCACAAAACCTCTTCACAGCTTCCTCTAAATGCCCTGTGCCCTAAGTGCCACCACAAGTGACTTCGGTGGGAGGGACTTTCACCTCTGAGGAGGCTCCATCTCCCCTCATTTCAGATTCCACCTTGGGGACATGCAGAGAGCCTGAGTGAAAACACAAGAATGGCCTCAGCTTGTCAGACATGGTCCACTTAGCCAAGGAGCTGATTTGCTGTAAGAGATGATTCAGGAAAGAATATAAACCCAGGAAAATGTATTCTCATGGGTTCCAGCCTTAAACAATAGCAAATTTTCTGAGATAAAATTCAGATGGACACAACAGTGTTTAAAAAATCCCTATTGACTCACCATGACTTTTTGAAAGATACTTTGTTTTTATATGACTATTGTCTGATAACTTGATGGAAAATCCTCAAGGCT
>VYZQ01065934.1:49089-61941 GCA_013400655.1 Mystacornis crossleyi
TTCTCAGATGCTAGAAGGAAAAAGCATTCAGAGTGAGCAGAGGGAAATTGAAACCATGAAAAGGGTTCAGAACCCACAGAACTAACATAAGTTCTGGGAAATCGGATTAACTGATTCTCTCTTAAATAAAGACATCCAATCCACCTCTCGGCATTTCTTCTGCAGTCATCTAATTCCACTCTCACATAAAATAACTAATCAGATTTAAAAGGGTTAGGCACAAATGCTAATGAGGCAGTGCAAATCCAGTACTTTATTTATTTTATATATTCATAATAAATTCAAATAGTTTAAATAAGAGCTTTACCCCAGACCCCCAACTCTATATTAGTCATCATTAAAAATCAGAATATCACACATTAACTATTCCCTTAGAGAAAAATAAACCAATCAGGAACTGAGACAACACAGATCTTGATAATAAATGATGCATATTCCTCGTTCTGTTATCATTATATTTCTCATTCTGTTGTCATTTTCCGTTGAAATTGAATGATGAAAATACACTGAAATTATAGTTAGATGTAATTGGACCAATTGAACTGTATCAGAACTCTAACTCTGAACTACTTTTAGAAATAACCCTTTGGTGATGAGAAAGAAGAAAAAAATAGAACCCCAAGCATGGGTTCTTTCTCATTGTCTGACCAAATCCTCCCTGGCCCAGCACAGGAATTGGTGCTGCAGGAGTCAGGCTGGTAATTCTGTAGCTTTACATTCCAGGCAAAAGGCCCCACTTGTCTTTCCATTACAGGTGCAAAAGGCTCACTTGCTCTGTAGTAAAAGTGCCCAGAGAATTCCTTAGCAATCAAGGAAGGGAAAGGCTCAGAAGATGCCTTAAAAATCTGTGACAGTCATTCTTTCTCTGCTCTCCAGGCCACATTTTTAAGCCCCCACTTAAGCAAAACCATCTCCACTTACTCCTCTCACACTAAAAAGAACTCCTGCCACATGACTGACCAATCCCACCTCAAAAACCTGAATAGCAATTCTCATCCCTAAATCCAATACAAAAAAAGTCCTAATAGCAGCACAAAATTAGTTAGGCAGTTATAAATAACGAGGACTTGTAAATTTTTTATCCCCTAAGATTTTGTGAGTAGAGAAAGAAGGCAAAATCACAGTCAGTGCCGATGAAAAACAAAGAGACAGCAAATTTTACTGTCTATCAGCTTTACTTAATGCATTCTCTCTCCTTTAATGATGACACAGATAAATCTCAGGTGCTCCTCTTTGCAGGCAATGTGTTCGTGTAAGGTGTAACGAACTGACTAAATTAAACCTTTTACCTCAAGGCACACTCAGAGCGCAGTTTGATGCTTCAGCCTAGAACAGCAAACCCAATAAACAGGAAAAGGCACCACATCTGGTTTAATAAGACACCAGAAAGACATTTTTAGTTTCCCAAAAAAGGGAGGAAAAACCAGTCACTGCATCCGTATATTAAGAACTTGTTATATAATCTGCACCAAAAACCTCTGTAAAAGCTCAGATGGTCAAACATGCTTCTGTTTATTGTACTTTTTGTCAAAACAGTAAGTTTTTGAAGAAAAGGGTTTGCTGCACTCAATTTAAGTGTCCCATATTCAACAGTGCAGTCAACGGGAAATTCTTCATCAAAAGTATTAATATTAATTTTTTCCTAACTGGAATTAGGAAAAAAATGAAGTTAATATTAAAATAATCTATTTTATTTTTGGTTTCTGTAAAATTAGAAACTATTTAAGATCTCATTGCAATCAAGTACAGACGAATTTTCTTAATTGTCAATTTTCTTTCTTGAAACCCCATCCTATCCAATTCCAAATTAAGTTGCTCCTGCAGCTTCCCATATCATAATTGCTGAGTTTCTCAGGCTGATTTACCTATTCTCAGAATACTAATAGAGAGTAAGGAAGTTCTGTAATGCTCATCCTGTGATTAATCACTGCAGGTGGGTTTCAGTGGCCTTAATCTCACATTGTAGAGGTTATTAACAGCCTTTAATTGCCCTAAGCAGCCTCACCCAGGACCTCCATCCATGTGCCTGAAGCAGCACATAATCTCCAGCCTGGGCCTTCAGTCTTAACTTAAAGTCATTTGTAGACTCTTATTTCTTCTCCTGTTCTTTTGGTGTCTTAATCTGACATCGACTTGTTGCTTTGCTTTTTTTGATGCTGCTGATGGGGAAAATTGCTGGTGCCACCCCTGCACTCTCCTTGCGTGGCTCCAGCACTGTGGGACTGTGCCCTGCAGGCATCTCAGGCTAACCTTGGCTCCCTGCTTGGCTTCCCTTCAGAAATAACTGTGTTCTTACTCTTCTCCTATGCTGCTGGCTCCACACAGACATCTGAAGTACTCCTGTATACTTGAATCTTACAATCTTTTGCGTCCTTTCCTGCTTCCTGACTGACTCGCTTCATTACAGAAGCTCCTCAGCCTTCAAGCAGGCTCAGAAGTCAGACTTGAGTTCCTAAATAACTCCTCCTAAATAGCACTGCCTGCCCACCAGCACTGCCTCTGGTGTATCCCGGCTGTATTCCCACCCAACAGAGTTTTGGGCACCCAGCTTCCCAGGGAGGGCCCTAGAGCCTGTGTGCTCACCTCAGGGCTGTGGGTAGTGGTGTACTGCAAATCCTACCTGGTTGTGCAGTCTCTAAATTACCATTCATCCATGGCTACACTGCAAGTGACAGTGAGGAAGAATTAAGTCCTCTCCCTTGAGTGACAGGTTGTACTGCTCACTGAGCCGTGATTCTGCTTAACTCCCTTGGCAGAGAATAAGTTTTGCCTTTCATTTCACCATTCAGTCTGAAAAAAAGGGCTAAAATCAGAATAAGGGAATCATAACTCTGCTTTAACAGTTCATAGGATTTTTAGCATCGAAATTCCAGTGGCTGGTTTTTCTGTGCACTGCAGAAGAGCAGGAAGCTCTGGGGACTGGGTAATGGGGTCTTTTAGCACTGGGTCACTGCTGTGAATCCGGCTCAGAGCAATGATAATTGCAGCTTAGTTGCCTGTGTTAATTTCACTGATTGCCTCAGTCCAGGTCTATAAAGCATCAATAGCTACAAAGAGCCCATCAACACAACTGCCATTATTCAAATAAGTTCATCAATAAATTAAATACCAAACAAAAGGTGCAACAAACCTTACTCTCACTAATAGGCTGCTTCTAAGACGAGATCTAAGCCTATGAGTGGAGTTCCTGTAGTCAGAAAAAATATATATTTGCCCTTTTTCCAGTGTATCTACAGCAGATAAGTAGCCATGATTCCATCACTTTAGCATGGATATAGCTTTGATTAAATCAAAGTTTTACCTTATACAAAAAATGGGAATTTATTGTCTAAAGTTATCTTTTAATAAGGAAGTTTTTTTAATTAGCTCTGAGTTTATTAAAGTCTGTACTGTTAAATATAAGATCTCTCAAGACTTCTTTGGTCTCGGTGAAACTGTACGGAAAGAAGTGCACAGCCAGACAATATAAACTGTGCTATTTAAGGACAACATAAGCAGGAAAAATGAATAGACAGACATAACTTCTATATACTCAAGAGCCAGTTTCAGACCATCTAGGACTACAAATATTTAACCTCCTCCATTGTAATCACGGCTCTTTCACAACATCATGACAGCACAAACTGAATTGCATGAGTGCTTTATCTACATAATTTTTTCTGAATTGTTTGGCTATATTTTGAATACAGCCTGAGCTCTGAATACACTTAATGTGTAATATTGGTTTGTGATATACAGAAAAACCTTTGTCATGCTCAGTCTTCAGCTACCATAGCAGCTCCCTTTGCCTTGGAAAACAAGCTGAGCTGTGCAGCACAGCTGAGTGCCAGCGCTGCCCTCGTGCCATGCACCAACATGGGAAAACACTGAGGCACACGAGGGCAGGAAGTTACGGCTTGATGTTTCAGGCCTACAGTAAAAAGCCAAGGTGCAGGTGCCAGAGTGCGAAGGATGCATTATTTGTTAACTCTAACTCCCCAAGCACCACGACTGAACACTGGGAAGGCAGCATTAGCTGTTCCAAGGGGATGGAGAGCTTTGCACTTCTGCTAGAGCGATCCCGTCTGGCCTAATTAAATGATCTGCACTGGCAGACTTCTGGGGAAAGTCTCATTGTGTTCTCCCAGCTGGAGGAGGAAAACGCAATTGAGGCCTGCTTGAGGGAAGTAATATGGAAAAGTCTCCCAGGGAGCTGGGATGTGTCTGATGGTTTTAAAAATGCAGGAGCAGCAGGTGAAAATAAAACCTAAGGAAGCATCATCCCCAGTTTTATGAAAAGCAGTGACCCACTTTCTGCTTCAGATTAAGGTATCACCTGCGGATCAAGGGCCTCCTCAGTGCACAAGGCCAATGAAGAACCAAAAAGGAAGATTTCCTGCAGGATAAATGGTACTGAAACAGAATAGGAAGAAGAGTGCAAATTAAGCTATGGCCACTAATAAGCTATGGCCAGTAAGATAATGAGTAGCTGAGAAGAGCAGCAAAATGAGCAAATGATAGACTAATTATGACTGAATATGAAGAACTGCCAGCATCAAGCACTCAGATACTGTACGTCAGTCCACTGAATGTGGAACCTTTTCATTTGCTGCCTTCTTTTGCGGAGCTCTTGGAATAATTTCGTATTTTTGCTCTAACTCATAGCAAAACCTACTTTGCCCTCATGAGGCTTGACTGCCGCTTTAAAATACTGTCCCGTGGTCCCCAAAGGGGATGTTTAGCCTGGCACAGTTGTGCACAGCATTTCTCCTCGCTGCTTGCCTAAAGGTGTTGAGTGCTAGGAAGTCCTCAGATTTTTCTTTAAACAGATAGGGAGGATTTTGTGTTTGCTTTTTCGCATGACCCAATATAGTTACAGGATTGATATATTTAGATCATGCAGCTTTTCAAGTGACAGCCCCACCTGTTTAGTGGTAACAACATTCAAATAAGTCTGTCAGTGAATTCAGGCAAGAAAAAAATATTCCTTGTTTTTTGTATTAATGTCTTGTTCTCATCAGTTACCTCCATCAATTGGATTTTTTAGAACGTGTTTTGCAAAATAGCACAATCCCTTTAGATTGAAATGCCCTTCATCTGCCTGTAAAGTGTTGTAGAAGGTGGACTCTTTCCTGCTGTCTATGCACAAAATAAGTAAGGTTAAAATGTTCTATTTGAGAGACTTGAACTGGAAGAATGATAACTTGTTGGGCACTGCAACAGAGAGTGAAACTTATTAAACTAATTCTGGTGAATCATATTCAGTTTAAAGATACTGACTTTAATACTGGAAGCACGGAGCTCTAATAATCTAATTTAATTCATCAGTATCATAGAACATTATGTGAATAATGCAAAATCACACAGCACACTGACCAAGATTTTGCATCTTTCAGGATTTGTATTACCTTGCATTCTTTTACTCATCGTGATGTAACTCTGACAAACAGATGATCGTAGACCTGGCTCAGTCTGTAATTTACATGAGAACAGTGGTTTTCTGTGAATTTAAAATGAACAGCATGATGTTACTTTTGGTAGCATCTTCTCTTGTGCTAATATCAGCCTGAAACGCCGGCTCCTTCAAGAGGTCACCGAGTTTCATCAACTGTCAAAAATGTGAAGGTGAACCTCTCAGTACATCTGCAGATTGGACACCTTTAATGACATTTATTCAGTCATTTGTCAATTGAGGAGGTTTCCCCCCCGGGGGGGATGAGCCTTGGGTAAAAGCATGGCTACACAGGGCTTCCAGGCTCCCTGCTCTCTGCTCACGTGTATCCAAATCCCCACTGGTCTTTTCATGTTCCCCTGCCCCAGGAATACTGGGGTTTTTCCATGAGTAGTCAGTCTGGCCCAGGCTCCCAGCCATGGTGGCTGGAAGAGAATAAAGATCCATGAACACCCACGCAAAATATCATCCCATGATTCTTTCCACAGGCCAAACTGTCTTCAGAAGGCTGCAACTGACCGCAACAGTAAATATTAACTGTATTCTCCAGGAAAGCTCTAAGTCTGATCACATACTTAAATCTGCAGTGTAATCTGGATAATAGGCACATGAAACCCCGGGCATCAGATTAGATGTTCAGTTAAAAGAAATCTGCTTGCATGAACCTCAAGTGATGAATACCTACTATTGCCCTCCAAAGAAAAAGCCTCAGGCTAAGAAATTTGCATATGTATATGATGTTTTACCTTGTGATTGCTGTATGCACACAGAGCTGCAGGAGACACATCTGTATTATTTTCAAGGTCTTTTCCTGTGTATTTGATTGCCCAGTTTATCATAGTTCTCTTTTAACCTTTCTTTCTGTCTATTTTAATGAGTAAAGTGATTCATTTTAAAATTCCCCCCCCTTTTTTTTCCTCAGCAAAGATGCAAGAAACTGTAAGGAATATGCCATCAGTGGAAAAGACAGGAATCTGATTGAAC
Organism: Mystacornis crossleyi; assembly: GCA_013400655.1. NCBI lineage: Eukaryota > Metazoa > Chordata > Aves > Passeriformes > Timaliidae > Mystacornis > Mystacornis crossleyi. The sequence goes on from VYZQ01065934.1 coordinate 55,505, forward strand.
TGAATTGATCCAACTCCCAGTTGTGTGTCTCTATTGCTGCCCAACCTATGGCAAGTCATTTCTCTGCATCTCCTCCTTTCTAGTCTCTCTCTTCTCTTTGGACACCCATTTGCAAGGCCTCTACTCTGAAGAGAACTGGGGCTACAGCACCCACAGCATCTTACAAAAGTACTCAGACACAAAACACAAAGTGATTGTATCTCCATGGTTGTTTTCAAATTTTTTTGGCAATATCATCCACAAAGTCAAAGGAAGCAAAGGGAAAGACTCCCTCTAGTCCACCAGGTTTTGGTTCAGATGAAATTCAGAATCAAAATTTTGCTACACATTTTTATTGTTCTACACCATAGCAGTGATCAGAGCCAAGAGCTTTCTTACAATTCTTTCTAGAGTTAAAATTCTCAAAATTTATAGTCAATCTCTACCTGATCACGTCAGTTCCAGGCTTGTTTAATGGCTTTAATTTTTTCCCCCAGGTACCTCAGTGATGCAGAACTCACATTTGCCCTGCTCATATCCTCCTGCTGTAGAGATTACTCCTCTGGAATTACGAGAACTCCACTGGTGTCAGCAGCACTGGTGACACAGCCAAGTTTCCCTTGGCAGTTCTGGTTGGTTCATGCTGAAAAGAGGGAGCTACGCAAAACAAACGTGCCTGAACTGGGAAATGTGAGACCAAGGTCAACAGCGAGTAACTGAGTAGGGAATGCAGTCTTATGTAGCTGCTCTTCTATTTATTACAGTTATACCTGGGGCTATGAAATCTAAGTAGAATTATTTAAAAGACTCCAGAAAAGACCATCTGGCTTCTTGTTGCACTTATGCTCTTTAATTACTAGTAAAAACCCCCCAAAATTATATACAGACATCCATGCCTATGGTGATGTAATATTTCATTCTTATTATTTACAAAGGCAATAACTACTTCCAAAGCAGACAATCCCTATCATTTAATGACCTCAGGCAATGCCAAGAGCATTGATTCCTCCAGCCAGTCACCAACTGCCGGGAAATACCTGTTCCTGAAAGTTATTATCCTTAAATTCAAAGTATCAGACACGACTGTAGAAAGAGGAGAGAATGTTGCTGTATTTGCCCAGAGAAATCCAGCTCTGAGTTTGTGACTTACTCATTGTTGTAATTAGAATATGTAAACCTATATGGGCATATATATCATAAAAACGTTCCTTAGAGGCAGAATTTACATCATTTTTTCCTAGGGAATCTCTCTTTGGGTGTGACTTACAATCAAGGTAAGACTCCAGTCCCCATCTTCAAACTGAGACTGCTAGCAAAAGTATGTTCCACCAGTGATTTGGCCAACTTGTCAGATTTTGTGGGTACAGAGGATATGGTGCCAGATTAAAGGTAAGAAATAGCCCTTTTCTTTCAAATACTGTAGTTCTGATCCACCAAAAAAAAAAAAATTGATCTGGATGCTCTTTTCATTATATGAACAGGATGTAATGATAATATTCTCCTGAAAGATTTTTGACACATACTTGTTCCATCCTTGCTGATGGGTTGCATGAAACCACCTAATTATATTAATGCACAAAATGTACTATAACATCCCCGAACTTCTTCCTCTCTGCCCTGTCGAGGAAAATGCAATTTGAAGTGATCAGTGGTGGGAGAATCACATCTGAGCCTCAGCTGTGTGTGAGCAGTACAGCTACAGATGTTAATTTTTATTATACATTTAACTGGATTTAAAGATCTCCAAGTACTGAAGACGTACAGTAATTACACAACGTCCAAATAAACTATTAACATGAACTACAATGTTGCATTAGTAGAATACATTTTTACATAATTAGTGAAATGTAGGAGTTTGCTTCCAGTTTAAGAACATGAAACCTTTCTATTTCAGCATTTTTTCAACAAACACTACTTATGCAAAGAATGAAAATACTTAATTGAGATATTTACAATAACTTCCCCTGAAGCACAGCTGCCAGGTAGCATCTGATTACCTACACTCACAGCTAGAAAGCAGATCCAGCAGTTTATGGGGCACTATTATTATGTGAAAATGAAAATAACAACAGCTATTTCAGTGGCTTAACATAGGATGCAGCACCAGCTATTATAAAAGGGTCTTGAACGGATCCTTGTTGGCCCTGCAGCATTCCAAAGGGGTGGTCTAATCTGCAGGCACCCCGAAGCACAGCTGAATTTGCAGTCCAGGACTCTGCACTGCCATCTGTTCGGCATTCTGAACTGCCAGCCTCATCTTCTTCCAGCCCAAAAATACATTTTTTATGGCAGAAACGTATTTTTCTATGAGCAATTAAGGCAGCTCTACGAGATGGATTATTACACGATGCACTTAAGTCACTGAAATGTTAATTGGATATTCTGGACCAGCCAAAAGAAAACAAGTCCATTTTCCAAAGTTTAGCTGATTTAGAAGTCCTGGTAAAAACAGCCCAACCTACTGTCCTCAGTGAAACAAATCAAATTCTGCTCTCCAGGCTCCACAAGTGTGCCCTTTATCACAGCTACATAGGAATATGCATGCAGATTATAAAATTACTGGTGTGTAGTAGAACCAGCAGCAGAAACTCATTTGCCATGCTTCATGGAGAGTTTTCCATAGACACTCCCTGCTCTCTCAGTAAATGCTTTGGGTTGGAAGGGACCTCAAAGATCATCTCATTCCAATCCCCTACCGTGGGCAGGGACACCTTCCACTAGACAAGGCTGCTCAGAGCCTCATCCAGCCTGGCCCTGAACACTGTCAGGGATGGGGCCTGTATCTTGGGAACAAAGAGGAAAGCAGAGAAAGAAATGGATTAACATGAATTGTGATGAGCAGCATATCAACAATAGAATTTCTCTTTGCAGTGTAACTGGACAGGTTAAGTTCTTAGTGCTACAAGCACTAAGTGCACCAGTAGAAAAAGAAATATCTTTTTGAAGCTTGATTTTCCATGGCGCACATCTGCTGCAATAAAGCAGGCATAAATACACACACACACACACACACATATATATATACACACACACACATGGTATAAATACAGCAAATTCCTCAGTATGTCTGAGAAGGTATGGATCAGCAGCACCTCCTGCCAGCTGCCCAGAAGCAAGGAGTGACAGCCTCTGGAATGGTTCACATGGCAAGACACAACTGCAGGAGCAGCTCGTAGAAGCTCTGACTCCTGAGCAAACTCCCAGACAATGGGGTAGAAAATCCACAACATTTCCAGTGGAAACTGGTCAACGACTTGAAAAAGATTTATCAAAACCATGTAATCAAAGAACAAACAAGTATTTCTAAGTTAGATCACACCTCTCAGGAAGATCACCAGGTGTGGCTTTTCATTCCCTCATCTTTCTTTCCCACCAGAGCCCTACTGGATGTGTTGTTTCCCTTTGGTTTCATAAAAAATTTTAGATTTTTTTGTTCCTGACATGCTGCTAAAACATCAGCTTTTGTGAGGCAAGAAATTAAATGCAGTTCACAATTTCAGTTTGGGAGCTAAGTCTCTGTTTCCCTATATCTTTGACTGTGCTAAGGCAGTGCATAAATCCTCTCTTCCCTCCTCTTTCCTAGTGGATGTTGGACGTGGGATCCTGCCAGTCAGAACTTGCAGGCAATTGCAGAAGTGATCTTTGATTAGCGCTGTTTTTCTAGGAGTATAATGTCATGTAATTGCCATTTTTGTGCATCATCTTGGAAATCCAGCCTGGAGCAATTGGGTAATAATTGGCTCCCAAGTTTTCTTCTTTTAATTTAGAAATCAAAATTAATACATTAGCCCCCCCACACACCCCCCTCCCAAGTAATATCCATTTTCCCCCTTTGAATATATTATGGCTTCATTTTCATTTTTAAATCACTCTGTGTCAGCTCTTGGCTATCAGTCCTCACTTCAAATATTCAGAGATATTAATCAGTTTCTTTCATCATCTACTGAGTGTTTGTTCTAGAAACCACTACTATTATAGTTTAGAAACCTACTTCAAAAGGGTTTTTAATTTTTTTCTTTAATTTTAGCAAAAGATAACTTCTATCAAGTATAAGATTACTACAGCAAAGAGAGTGACTAAAGCACTACAAAGAGGAAGAACAGTTTCTAGCACAGAAACAAATTCCCAGCAAATATAAGGTTGTTATTACAGGAGGCCATTAAGTGGAATGTTCATTTCCTCACAGTGCTGCAACTACAGAAATATCCCATTCTTTATGAAATCCATTTCCAGAACCAAGGTCTCACCTACCTGAAACCCTTGTGCATCAAGGAGTTAACATCAAGCCTGAATAGTTAGGAGAGAGAAAGCCAAATCAATGGGCTTTGTATCTACAGTTTGCTTTTGTTTTTCAATGCTTCTGTCTTCTCCATTAACAGCAGTCTTACTGGCTGAACAAAACTACTGCACCTATCAGTTAAAAAGCCTGTTAAAAACCACAAAAGCCCCAACCAACCCAAGAAGAATTAAATACTGCCAGTGTCCAATAAACAGACCCATCACCAGATCAAGGTGGGTAAGTATGCTGGGATTCAAGGTTTGGCAATTTCACTTGGACAGCTGTCCAAATGGCTGTAGGCTTCTCCAAATGCAGATCAGCCTGCCCACTACTAATTTATGAGACTTAATTTTTAATTTTTATTTTTTAAAAATTCCCTCCTTTCCACAAATATCTTTATGTTTGTTTCTAGCCCTTTCAATCATTGTGTTTAAGACAACCTGAGGAGCTGCTCCACTGAGTTAAGGCTGATTCTGGATGGGAGGTGTTTCTAGCATAGCAGTTACTTGCTTTGACTTCTGCATTTTAACTTTACTGTTTGCAGAGGTATTGTTGCAGCGTGAATGTGAGATATTAGGGATACAAAACTGAGGAAATTCTGTGCTGTGCAAACCTAAGATTTGGCATTTCCACAGAGTTGTCAGATTCCTGCTGCCTGTCAAAGGAATTCTACATATCTCCAGAGAAAAATGGTAACACTGCACATTATCTAGGGGAATAAAAACTTTCTAAATTGCAAAACAGAGCAAAGATCAAAGAATTGACAAAGAAAAGGGAAGGTAAAACAAATTCACAAGTAGAGTAGCAGATTGAGAGCTGTCTGAGAGACTGTGAGAGAAAATAGAAGCACTGGTCTTTCTACAGTAAATTAGTACAAAAAATCAGAGAATTTACAGATGGCATAAGACTGACATTAATTAACATTAATAAAGAAAAAAATCACATTTGAAATGCCTACTGAAATTTTTAATAATTAGCCCTACTGATCCCATCTTGCCCACAAATGCCCCAGGTATCTCACAAGGTACTTGAGACTTGTGAGCTCTGTACACCAGGACTCAAGGCTGAGATAACAAAACACAGATGTATCTCAGTGACAGGACTTTCCTGCCTCCCTAAAATAAGAGACTGTTTGGCAAGCAAAATTACTTCACTGTAATGTTTTAATTAGTTTACCTCTTCTAAAGCTTTCTGACAGATGTAGATTTTGAAGAGGGATTTGAATGAGAATATATCTGAGAATAGATACTGCACCTAATGAGTCTGGAATCTAATACGTGTTGGTTTGCCATAGGACATAAGCTCCTCAATCACATTTCAAAATTCAGAAGCAGTGAAAAGAAACCTCGTGTTATTTTTCAACATGCCTTCACTTTTCAGAACATTACAATTTCTCAAAGTTAACAACTGTTTATGAACAATGTAAATATCACATTCCTAAAATTACATAGATTATGTGGCCTTAACGCTCCTGTAGAGAGTTTTGGCCTTATGTCTACTTTCTATAAAATACCTCACCGCAGCTCCCAGTCAGCCCAAAACTTCTCCAGCCGTCTAGAGACTGAATCCAATGGGATGCCTCTTGGATTAACTTAGACCAGAGAAGCAAAAGACGTTTCAGTCCACAGGTAAAGCAAACATATACCTGGAATCTAGTTTTGCAGAAACGGGAGCTACAAATACATGCAAATTCTGCCGATTCCTTTCCCAAACACTTGAAAGTGTTGCCAGCATTTATGTCCTTTTAATTAAGTTTTAAGCTGGATGCTGTGACAAATTTCCCTTGCTGTGTCTTTTATGCACACTTTCTATACTTTTTAAACCTCTTCTCCTCCTTCTCCCACTCCCTACAGACTCACCAAGACATAAAAGGAATCCAGAAAAAAAATCTGGCATTAACTTCTTATCTTTGAAACCTTAAGGGTGAGTGGATTTGAAATCTACAGTTAGTTTTACAAGAGCTGAACATATGGTGATACGAAGTTCTAATGTGTGCAAAGACCAGCTCTGCTCTCTCCACCAAGAAATGTGAGGAGTATTAAAATACCCATTTTTTCTTAACATTCCCCTTCCATATTGTACTAGAATATGCTAGAACATTATATGCTTTTGTCTAATAAACAGTCTAAAATCACTTCCCATTTCTCACATCTATAAAGCTAGGTGCCTTTTTTTTTTT
>VYZQ01065936.1:7821-25432 GCA_013400655.1 Mystacornis crossleyi
TTTTTTTTTTTTTTAATTTTAATATACAGATGATCCTGCCAGTATGAAAAAATCTTATGATGTAATCATTCTGACCCTATTTATATTTTTAGCTACTAAAGCCTACCAGCAAATAAAAACATTATTCAAACCAAGGGCTAACTCTGTCGTTATGCCACAAAGGTGGAATTTGGAGACTGAAGACCAGGGAGAAATATAGATGCCATACTCTAAGCTATATCGTGTAACAAGAAAAATTATCAGCAAGAGATTTTTCATTAAGGGGACTCAGATGAGATTCTTTGATAGTACATGACAGTTTACATTAGAGGAACATCATTTGATAGCATGATTCTGATTATATTCAGTATGTTATGAATTGTATGCATCCACTGAACTACAACTAGCACGTGAGGGATGGATTTTGGGAGCCACCTCAGATGCCACAGTGAATGTGAACATGCACATTTAGATATTTGTCCGATACTGTACAAGTTGGAAACATTATTCAATCTATTAACTCCCATTTCTTCATAAGACTTCTCCCCATGTAAGCATTTTCTTCCCACAAGGTTGATTGTGCATATCTGTATTTGCTTCTGAATGAAGAAATTTGCTTTCTGGAAGAAAAGTGATTGTAATATCTTCCTTCTGCTTCCTCCCCACATTTCTGCAAAAAAATTATTATTTTGAGAGTGTTGGGTCACACAGGGCTTTTGGGGGTGTTCTGTGCTCAGCATCGCCTGAACATAACCTGTAAAAACATCATATGTATTAGATGACAGGGAAAATAGCTTTCAGACAGGTAGTTGAAAGAAACAGATGATATTATTAACATAGAATAAGCATAATTAACCTTTTACACTTTTTAGAGTACATAACCTATTACTACAAATACATTATCAGACCTCTTTCAGAAAACTCGCAGTCATAGATAGTACACAGACAAATCAAAAGCTCTGCTTTATGATATGTGATAATAATTGCCATGCTAAGGAAGCTCAAGCTGAGCTTGTTTATTCTCAAGACGGCGTTACAGAAAGAAAAAAAACCCTGATTTTCTTTGTTATGTGCTTCATTGCATAGTGTAGACATAGCACAGGAGTAGAATGCTTTGCCATATTTTCCCCACATGCATTTAATAGGTTTCTGCAAAATCAAATGCCCTTTCCTTACTCAGAAGTTAAGTTTCTGGCTGGCATGAAGTGACAGGATGATTCATCTATGCAAGCAAAATTCTTTGATTTTTTCTGTGATTTAAGGTTCTGAATTTTTGGGATACTGAGTGGTCTTAGGAAGCTGGAGAGTCCAACTCTATAGTTGTGAATGAGTAACCCTAGAAAACAGTAAAGTTGCATTAACTGGCATTCTTAAACTCCTCTCAGTAGGTGCTACACTATTCTCCATATAATACACTCAAGTAATGAGTACTCAGGTAAACCAAGTAATTCTAACTGTGGATGTGAACTTTCCAATACTCACTAGACAAAAAAGACCAAAAGTCAGGTTACTGGCTAATGAAAAGGAATATCAACTAATCTTAAAAGGCAGATGGATCTCTCATCAATACATCATGATCAAGGGACTTAAACTTACTGACGTAACCAAGATACATTTTTTGGCAAGATAACCTGAACATACCTATTAAACCAGTTCATTTCTCTGAAGTCATTGGAATGCATATATGTATTAAAGACTTTGGATCATAGAAATCATAGGATTCACCAGTAATTGCAATTAACAGAAAGTGTTTATGTCAAACACCAAAAAGAGAATCTGGAATGAGTCTAAAACTTTCCTTCATGATTCCCTCCAGTCCTTCTAAAAAGGTGTGACCTGGGTGTAGTTTCAGTGTATCCTCAATGATGATTGAATCCAATAAGAATTCCAACAGTTCATCTCCAAAAAAGGAGTTTAACAAGTCCACTAAAATATATACAAAGATTTTTTGTTGAATTAATATTGATAAATCCAATATGATACGCAAAAAGCAAATAATGTGGTTAGTAGTAGAATTTAGAAAAAACATAAAAAATATTCTTTTGAACTGTTTGGTACATCCTACTTTTGCAGCGCATCGTAGGTGGTATCTGACCCAGCTAATTTGAAATGCACATATATTCTGCAAAGTCGATATGCCACAGCCTTACCCAAGGATTCTGGTTTAGATGTAGTGTTATATTGTAAATATCCTGAAATAAAATTAGAGAAAAACTGCATCTCATTAGTGTGCTGCCTCTGCAATGCAAAATAATAACTTAAACATGAATTTCTTCCCTCACTCTGTGACAGACGTGGGGACACCATTTGGTACACGTCTGATGTTCCCTGGGGAAGGTGTAAATAACAGTGTGAAAAGGATATTTGGCTTAGCAGAGGATTATAAACAGTTCTGAGGAGCATGCAGGCACTTCCTTTTCTCACTTAGTCCCTGATTATAAGAGCTATAATTTATACAGTGCTCTTTTGAGATCACTGATATAATCCCCAGGATCTCGAATATCTGAGGAGACAATGAGAAGGAGCCATTTGGAACTGCTAACCACCTGTTTAAAATGTTAAAATAGAGTTAGAACACTTCTGGGACCTTAATTTAGTCTCCAATTAACCTTTTTTCCAGTCATTGTTAATGAATAATTGAATATAAATTTACCAGTGAGACAGCTTGGACTGAAAAGTTTGAACTTACTTCAAAGGCAGTTTTTTAGAAAGCTAAATTCATGACGATAAAGCGTAACCGTAGCCACTAGCACAGGCGGTAATAGTATGTCCAGTGTAGGTGAGCTGAAGGCGTTGCCAGTTTTTCAATGTAAAATACAACGTTCATACTTTCCCTTTCTCTTGGGATTCCAGAACGCTTCTGTTTCTGCAATGAAAGCAGGAGCGGCTGTTACTTCTTTATGATGACTTCTGGAAAAAACATTACTCTTATAAATATACCATTTTATTGAGCTTGAGTATTCCACTTCTATGGCAAAGTTCGTAAACATTCCTCCAATTTTTCCCAGGTAAAAATCCAATTAGGAGTGATTTTGAAGTTAATACATGAAGTCTTGACTTCGCTTAAATATTAATAGTGGTGGCAACTTTCGGAGTATTGAAGAGCCATTAAAAGAGTTTTAGTTAATCTTTGAAACTTTCCTCTTTGTGTGGAGCTTTGAACATAGTGACTTATGTAAACCATATCAGTAAAGTTGTAGAAAAATGTGTTTAGTTTGTAGCAATAAAATGGGATTTTCCCTTAAATTCTGGTTAATATTTTCAAAACGGTAATTACTTGAGTATTTAAGAAAAGTATTCTCTCAGTTTTGTTTTCTTTCTTACCTTTACATAGTACCAAATTTTTTCCAGACAAATTTTTGTTTAAAAATTTGTGTCTAGTTCTGACCTGATTTTATGTGGCCATTGATCTAAGAAAGCTTTGGGGCTTTTTTTGTGTGTGAACAACTCCTTTCCTGGTCCAGAATAACCTAAATCAATCATCACACATGAAATCAGAAAGCAACCAAGCAGTCGCAACTTGGTTTTGTAATATTGATGTGACTGGTCAGAAAACTATGTGTCTTAAGGGAGATGCAAAATGTGCTGTAATTGAGAGGGAATTGCTCCACTTTCAGGCCAACCATCACAAGCCTAGGAGAGGTGTTTTAAAGGCAACTATGTAAAGCCTGTGGAGCTCTTCTGAAATTCTATTAAATTTTATTTTCTTCTCAAAGATAATGGTTTCTGTTAGCTTGCTGATGCCAGCTGCTGCAGATTAAATGTGTATTTATTAACTTGGGTTGCAGTTTCACTTGCAGAGCTCATTGGAAAAGCTTTTTATTTAAACGAGATAATAATCTTGCGGCATGACCCAAAAGTGCCTGGTGCTTTTATCTTTAGCGAGTGTCTGATACTCCTACAGTCATGCAAGGTATGAAAGCTATAATCCAGGTTTTCACCGTTTTATGTATCTGCTCAGGGAAGGGCAGAAAGAATGAAGAATGCTATCTGAGGAATGGCAGGTCACCATTCTCAGGAGCTAAAGAGTTTGGTTGAACACATGCTTACGTTCATTTTTATAATGTTATCTGGTTTGGGATATCTTATGTGTGATGTGTTTGATTTCTGCTGAGTAGCACTGAACTTGAAAATAAATTGCACCAGCAATGCTACTCAAACAGAACCCACTCATCTTCTGCAAGGAAGTAACAGTGCTCTCCATCTCGCTAGGATGTGTACGATGAATCTGATGTCCTTCCCTGGGCATAGTTCTTCTCTGTGTTTAAGTTTTATTGGAATTGATTCCAAAACATTTATAGTCTTGGATAATCTCCCTTGTGGATTAGAGTACTTTCTGGCCTTTGTGATAGAAACCGAGTTTCCTTCCAGGTGGTCCAAATGTTGCTGCCAAACTCTTCTTCCTCTGATGCACTTTGTTCACATTTCCTCTTGAGAAAATGTCTTTATTGGCTTTACTATACCAAAAATAGTTTTTGTTCTTTCGTTGTTCTACACAGCTTTATTGCTGCCTCTCCTTCATGTCTGCTTTAATTATGCAGTTCTACTACCTTTTATTTTTTCATGTTTTGCTTAGGAGAATTTGGGTTTTTTGTCCATTAATGTAGAATGCCTTCCCCTGTTATGTCTGCAATGGAACTTTTCTTCATTTCTTTCAGACTGCCATTCAAAACCTACCTTTTGTAAGCCTTTTCAGTCATCCCACAGAGTGCTAAGCATGTCAGCTTAACTGAATGTTTGGAATTCTGTGGTGATGTATTTTCCCACTCCTCTCCTTACTAAATGCCTGCCCTTCCCACATTGTTTTCCCTTCCCTGCCCCTAGTCCTGACCACTCCCTCGGTTTCTGCCTGTTGGTCCCAATACCCCAACTTGGCCCGTGTACTCCCCCTGTACCCTGAGACCATTAGTCCATGTGCTCTCTCCACCCACCTCGTCCCCACATAAAACCCAGCCCCATGCCATGTGCCAGCCTCTCTGCCTTGGGGAATCAGCCCATGTGGTCCCGTCTGCCTTTGGGACTGTGTGAGTAAAGATCCTCTGAAGCCCCCGTGTGGGGAGCCTTCTTGCCTCCTTTATCACTGCCATGTTATGGAGCTGACAGCCAGCCGGAGCATGAGCGCAGGGCAGGCAGCCCCGCTGCGCTCTCCGGGAAGGTCTGCGGCTTGCCATCCCACCTGCAGAAACTACAAACTGCAACAATTCTGTATTATTTAAGCATTGTTTTAGCCACGTTCACTGTACTACAAGTTTATAAAGACAGAAAACGTTTTTGTAAACTAGTTTGGCCTTCTGCATAAAATGAGGCATTTGGTTAGAATCAATTTGGTTTGATATTTAAATCTTCAATTACAGACATCAGGAATATATAGCACTATTATACTATAAAATTATGGCACTCTTTATACTATAAAAAGTATAAAGATGATATTGCTCTATCCGTACTTGATAATCACTTATCTGTTCAGTCCTTATTTATGTTAACCTTTTCGGCTGTGATAGTTGCTGAGCAATAGCATATGTCCATTAGCTACAGCTTTTTAAATTTTTCTTTTTTAATCCAGACCAGCATCCTTCACTTTTGATCCTTGGTTTATAAATTTACATTTGGCCACATTAAACATTTGTGTCTTTGCCTAGCTTACAAGAAAGCAACCTTCATCTTTATAATGTGTAAACTTTATAATCGATACTATTTTCCTCCATGTTTTTATTGTTACGAACACTTACTAACTTTGTGCAGAAGCACTAATTCCTGTAGGGCTCACCAGAGGGATGAATGCTTATCTTCCTTTTTCTTTCTTCTCATCTACTTTCCTTTAGTTGCCTGTGGATGTGTCTGCCCATGGTAATTAAATTGTGTGTAATGGAGAGCAGAGATTTAGTTGTATAGTTTAATTGTCAAGTAATCTTAAGAATGGGAATAGAGTGGCGTGGAAAAAAGGTCAGATGCTGAAGATATATTGCAGAAGAATTTCCTAGAGCCCATGAAGATGGTGTTTTTGGTAGAGTCAAAAGAGAAATTGAAAATTGGATGTCCTCTGGGCAAGTGTCTGTTGTACAAGATGTAGACTATAGAAAAGTTGTGGCCCACTGATCCGGTGCTATCCAGAGTAATGCCAGGTGAGACTGACTTTAGGTAATCATAAATGTCAAGGTTATTTCTTAATTTGTAAGAAAACTCTGACCAAGGTTGTGGCATAAACTTCATCATCACAGTATGATTATGAAGAATTTTAAAAGCACAAGTTCAGATTTTGTCTGGACAGATTTCTTTTTCTACTGAAGTACAGGGCATGTAAACTGTCTTGATACCAATACAGCAGATGTTCCATGCTTCTTCTTTTTCTTCGAGTCAGAGTAGAACTGAAAAGTTGCCTGGAATAGGTCACAGAATAAGAGAATCATAGGTCAAAGGTAGACTGCAAGTTTTTATGTTGTTAACTGTACAAAGTTAAAATCAGTCATTGTAAAACCTACAGAACCATTCTTTTGAAACTTGCTTTCCCTCAGCCTTGGGGAAGTATTAGAGACTTAAAGAACCAGTTTTTTTACCATCAAGTGCTGTTTATGTATACAGTGAAATGCTTTCTTTGTAAGTATGGTATGGATCAACTAGATAGAATTCTAAAGACATTAATGTAAATGGGTTTGGCACTGAAAAGCTAGCCAAATACTATCTTATCCCCATTTTCAGTAACTCTCATTACTTACATAAAAATTATTTCTCACACTGCAAATTTAGTCTTGCCTAATTGGTGAAGGAATGGGTCTTTGTATTATGTCAAATTACCAATGCTCTACGCATCCTATGGTTAGCTAGATTTTATCATTCATATTCACCAGGGGTGCTATATCCAGTCCTGGCTTCCCCAGTGTGAGAGAGATACTGGAGAATGACTAGTGAAGGGCCACTAAGGTGATGCACTGGAGCATCTCTCCTGTGTGGAGAGACTGGGAGCTGGGGCTGTCTATCCCAGTGAAGCAGCACCTCATCGGTATATAAAATATTGGAAGGCAGGGTTTAAAGTAGACTGGGCCAAGCTGTTTATAAGTGGTGCCCAGTGACAGGACAATAGAAAATAAGACACAAACATTTTGCTAAAATATAGGAGAAATTTTAGCGTTAAAAAAAAAAAAAAAATTACTGTCAGGGTGACTGAGCATTGGCACAAGTTTCCCAGAGAAGCTGTGGAGTCTCTGTCCCTGCAGACAGTCCAAAAGTGGTCTGGATGGGTCCTGCCCAGCCTGCTTTCGCTGACCATGCTTGAGCGGGTGGGTGATGAGATGATCTCCAGAGGCGCCTGCCAGCCTCAGCCATTCTGTGATTCTCTAATATTCCACTGTAATAATCACAGTTCTTCAGGTCAAACAGTATGCTGTCTAAATAATACATTGAAAACAGTAAGCTTTTTTCTTAAAACTCTATATTCTCAATTTCTTCAGTCTAGCCTCCAATATGCTTCTTTTCTTTCAAGTATAATTTGTGTTGCAGGTACATAAGATATTTTAATGCCTTAAAAACACCATCAAGAATTTTGTAAGGGAGAGGTGTGTTTCATAAGTGATCAAACAGTACAAATATTTGGAGTGTATTTCATCTATCAGATATGCTTTAAGTATTCCTGTTACAACCTCCCTTTGACATTTCTGAAAGCTCATTATTTCTTTGCCTTTTAACAGTCAAGATGAAGGCTGTCAGTGGTGGAACTGAGATTTCCATCTGTTCATTATACTTGAAGTAGCAGAGGGAAAGAGCAGATGTGCTGCCCCAGGCTTTCTCCTAATTTGGCTCTCCAGCTGCCTCTTTTATTTTGAGGAAAATACCTATAATCTCATACAAATATAATCAAATATGTAAGGAAGTGCAGTCATCTTGGTTCAACCTCCTAAGACTACTTAGCAATCTTTAGATTCTGGCAAAATATACAATATCTTTTCCAAAAAGGCATTGCATTTGTCGTAAATCACTCAGGCCTGATTCATTGAGGCATCAAAACACTTAAATTAAAGGCACTTAAATTAAAACAAAGGAGTAGTCCTGTTGACCTAAGCTGGAATTCTAATATGTTTAAGTAAATAGTTTAATAAATTATCCTTTATTGAAGTAGTATTTCTGAATACTTTTAGATTCAGTTAAAGAAATAGAGTTAAAAATTATTCGGAAGCTTTCTGGTGTAGAATGATCAGCCAAGGATCTAATTTTTTTTTTTTTTCCTGCTATCCAGATGCTTCCCCCTTTTTGGAAAGAGGGAAAATTTACTGTCTGGGCAGTGAATATACGTGGGTTCATTCACAAGAAAATAAAATGCAGCTTGTATAAGCAAAATGCCACCTTAAAATACACACGGTCAATGCAAATCTAATTTTTCCAGCCAAATTAAAAACCTTTATCTTTTCCAAGTGCAGCTCTCATCTTCATATAGAAATCTGAGAACTTGTCCAGAGAAACATCTCTTGCCTAGATTTAGGAATCCAGGCTTCTTGGAATAGATGATTCCACTAATCACAGTAATTATAAATAGTCATACATATAACACAGTATCTTTCATACTAAATGATCTGTAGAGGACTTCCCTCTGATAGCTCTGTGTAATTGTTGACCAGTGTTCAGGTGCTGCTGTACTTACTTCTTTTTGATGACTTTTGCAAAATATAGAGCATTAAAAATCTAATTTTTAGAGCGTGCAGGTGCCTACCAACATGAGGGCAAACCTCAGAACTGTGGCTTTACTTGTGGTATTTTTCTTGGCAAAGTAAACTTGCTGACAATCTGAACCAGACAGTAATAATCAGTAACTTTTAAAGATTGCATTCATGAAGTAATCAGGAAACACCCATTTGAAACTAGGTTCAAACAATTTAAAGTTGTGTAGGATGACTTATCAAACAGTGTAATGTATTTTATATGCTCTTCTTTTGACAACAACAGTTCTTTTTTGGTTTAGCATAAAGCCTTTTAATTAAAATTTAAAAGTAAGCTTGAAGGGTTTAACAAAGACCACTCTATTTTGGGAGGGCAAGAAGTGGCACACACCTTTAGCTACAGCTAAAGATTCATGAGGAATAAAACTGCGTACTATTTCCAGCTGAGATGGATTTCTTTCTTGATTCTCTGTTTTTCTGATTTAGTCTGCGCAGACAGTTGACCAGTCTATCTGTTCAGTACCATTCCTTCCCTCAGCCAGAAGTATCACAGTGCCAAGTCTCTAAAGAAGAATTGAGGAGGCTGAAAAAAAAAAATCTCAGGTCATCTGTTTCAAATCTGCACTCATCTCTTTTAAGTGAATGTAAAACTGAAGGTAATTTGAGATTGTTCTTTGGTCTAAGTTACAGTTAAATCAGCTAAGTGGTAACACTGGAAAAAGCAGTAGAATAGCTAGGAGACAAGTAGAATTCCATTTTCTGGCTCCCGGAGTTTTACTTTTGACTTAGGTGGGGTCAGGATCAAGTAACTAGTGAACCAGTATGAATTAATGAGAAACCATCACAGTAATTCAATTTGCTGTTTACTTCAAATTCACATGGAACCTTTTTTTTTCCTAAGGAGCAAAACTACCAAAATTTAAAATACAGTTTTCTTCCTCTTCAGATTTAAGCTGAGTGTTAGGCAAGCCCGCCATCATAGCTCTGTATTTGTGGAAATTTGTGCTGTGTATTTTTTTCATGGCAGTGATCTAGTCTGCTGGGGCTGGTGTTTGGGCATGTCAAGAACTGAGTCTAAGAGTTTGGCTCACGTCTGACTTTGCGAAATTTCAAAAGTGTAATTTATTTGTATAATATACATTATACCATATCTCAGTACTATGTCATCCGTCCACCTTCCTGCTGAGAGGACTGTTTCACAGCAGAGAGGAGGCAACTTGACACAATCCACCACAGGAAATTGATTTGACAGCACTCAGTGAAAGTTCTTATGCAACAGAGAGGTGGATTAAAAGTGTTCAAAAAGGTTGATTTTATTATTCAGTCTCATACCTACATATTCAAAGCATCAGCGTGTTTATGTTCATCTGGTCTGACCACGTTTGCTGATGTGTGACACTGAAGGCAAAGAGGGCCCCGGCTGTCAAGTCCTCAGTGCTTTTATCTGGGCTTCTGGTGATAAGTGGTGATAAGATTTGATTTTAAATAGGTCTTCTGTGCCTTTAAGATCCAGAAACTGTGCTGGCATGGTTATTTTGCCTCAGGGTACTGCTTACTTCAGCCTCCATAAACTTTTTGTGTCTCTATGTCCTCATGCTAAATTTCTTCAGATTGCACTGTTACTTCCTGCTGTGCCCATAGGATAAACAGTGGCACATGTGATGTGCTGTGATGGAGATTGTTGCTCTTGTCAGTCAGTGTCCCAGAGGCGTCTTTGCTGTGGCCTTACCAGAGCCCAGGCCTGCTCATCTTGATGTAAATGAGACGTAAATTTTCCTTCAGTTGGCTTTGTTCTTTGTTATCTGTGTGTGCCAAAGTTTTCAGCTCTGTTTTGCTGCTGCTTCCAGTAGTGCGCACATTTCCATTCATACTTCATTCATACCACACTCCCTAATTCTGTTACAAAAGTAATGTGACCTGGAAAAGTCTTAAGTTACGATCAAGCCCAGTTCCTGACAACATTGTTGTGTGCTGTACTTTAGAACAAATATCAAAATTTAAAAATAAAATACAAATAGTTTTGCAACAAGAAGAAATAAAATTTTACAATGGTAATAAGTGACAGTTACTTCTTTTGCAACCTTTATATATTACAGTCCTAAGACATCTGGGAGGTAATTCAATCAGGTATTGAAGTAGAAGAAATCTGGTTCAGGTTCACTAGTGACCATCCATATTACTCCTTTAACAGCACTTTGAAAATGCACAAAACCTTGGAGTGGGTATGTCTAGAGCTGTTGTCAACCTATTGTCTCAGTAGGACGGACTTTGAAAGACTTTAATTTAAAGAGCAAGTAGTCCCTGCTACAGTGTCATGCAACCTTGCTAATGAAACATTAGGTTAAAGACAGCAGCTATCTTTTTCTTGTAACAACAGTTTCTGTTAGTATACCAGAAAAGCTTTTGATGTAATTACCTTCTCTTATAAGAGAAGCCCTTTATGTATATAGGGCCTGACAGTGGGCAGAGAATCTGGTTTTGCTTCTCTGCTTATGAACAACAACTTCTAGGACCACCAACCTCAAGACCTTCCTAAATGAGCACTGCTCTGCTCCTAAGCCTTGCTGTTCCCAAGGCTGTGAAGTCCAGACATGTAGCACTGCTGTTGGCTGGGGGGAAGAAAACAGGGAGACAATTATGAGTCATTTCCAGCCCATTCTCCTCACCATTCCTGGGATAGAAAGGCCATGGAAATGAATACCAAATCTGTTCAGGACAGGGAAAGAGCAGGCAGAAGAGTGTTAGAAGCACTGGTACAGTGTCAGAGCACTGTGGCTGTGCCAGGGAATAGTAATATGGAAACTTTTTGTAGAATTTTATTTCCTTAAGAGAATATGAATGAAGAAAGGGTCTGCTGCTGGTACTAGGGTGGGTGCTAAATGCTGCCATCTCCTGCACCCCCGTGCCTACTTTGGATAGGTACTGAGCTCATTGAGGCAAAGATTGGTTTGGAAATGGAAAATGGCTATGAAAAATAGTCCTATGAAAGTACGTGCTTTCTGTAGCTAAAATAAAACCAGTGGTTGCCTACAGGGGAATAAAAAAGGAATTTTAAACAGAGTCCTTCATGTGGAAAGCAGAGATGCTGACAGTTTCTATTAAGTTCTTTCGAAAATCTCTTCCTGTGAAAAATGTCCTGTCTGACTTGCTGGTCCAGTTCAGGACAGAGAAAGTTATTTGTAATTTAATGATACCTCTTCTGGGAAGGTATTTGCATTGTAGAACTGGCTGGAGCTCAGTGCACCTTGGACAGATTTTTGTCCTGAGCAGCTGTAGCCCATCAGGATGTTGGAGAGGCAGCACGAGTAGTACCATCTGCTGCAGAGGGGCTGGGGTGCTTGCTGGAGGGTATCTCATCTAGGCCACCTTTTCCACAGAACATATATGTAGCATTTATTGTGCAAAACTCTAACCCCCTCATTTAAATTGTTTGGAATTTAAGCAGCAGGTTATAGTTGTAGCAGAAGAGGTGCTGGAATGGATGTATGACCTCATTGCAGCAATTTAATTGCCTCATGAATGAAATTAAAGATAGCTTGGAGGAGAGCAGGAGGAGAAAGCATCCAGGTCCTTAGAGCTGTCAGGAGGGTGGGTGGGAAGGCATCCAGGGAAAGCCCTGGCACAAAGAGGAGTTTGTAGCACTGTTCTTTGTGCTTTGAGTCTGTTTTGAACAGTGGGATATATGGTAATGAGCAAGCTTACAGCATTTGGAGCAGGGAGGAAGGAGATAATTTCCACATTGTCCTGGTGCACTATAAATGGTTCTGGCTGGCCGGGCAGCTGCATGACGCATGAGGCAAGGAAGACAGCGCCAATGTTGTATCATTTTGGTTTGCTCCTTCTTGGGAATGGGTGGCAGCAACCACTTCTGATGGTTTCTAAGGCTTTTTCAGTTCCAAGCGTGTATGAACGAAAAAAAATACTCAAATAGGAATTTGGAAGCTCTAAAAACCTAAAAAGCAACCACTTGTTCCTCTAGGAGGGTTTCCAAAACAATGGCTGGCAGTAAGAACAAATGATCCAAATATACATCCAGAAAAGCTTCTTAGCTGTAGAAGTAAGCATGGATTTTACTGATCATATGGTTTGAATTCAAAATTATGCCCAAACTTTTATAGCTCCCACTGTCACCAAAAGCCAGGTTCTTGAGGGTTTTCCCTTAAGAGTGTTGAGTTGCCAAAATACTTGTACTGTATATTTGGGATGGTTAAAGAGCTGTGGACATTTTTCTCCAGCCTATTACATAAAGATATGCTCTGTAGAATTATTTGGAACATTAACATTGTTGTCATAGACAACTGAATATCAATTTATTTTTAAAAGGGGAAAACTGAGCTAAGACTGTCACAAAAAATATGTTGTAAATCAGGAGAAGTGTTGGAGACATTGTTTTTTGGCAACCACGTTAGTCAGTGGGATGGTTCATTTTAATCCATTGTCCAGCATTTGTCTCCCATACTTGATGACAAATATTATGTTGCATGCTTGCCACCTCTCATCTGCATTTTATCTTCCTAACAAAACAAAGGAAATATGTCTTTGAACTTCTGTCCAGTTGGATCCTGATTCAGACTGCCTGTGTGACTTGGAGCAGGAATCTAAAATCCAAGTATACAGAAAGGCGTGGATGACAAAATAGGATTTACAAGGGGAAACAGTGACCTGGATTATCACTTTCTAGGGACAATTTGTATTTGTTTAATCAGCTACTGCAGTGACACATCCTTAACAGGCAGAAGAGAGGAATTCACAGCTACAAAAACACTTGCCTGCAAAAATCCATCAGTCCTAGGCAGGATTTAAGCCAAGCTATTGCTATCAGAGAAGTGTTTTCCAGAGCACAAAAATATTAAAGAATTTTTTAGTGCATTTGTTATGGTTGCACACTGAGGAGGAATGTCTACCAGATTTTCTTTTTTAGTTTTGACAGTGTAGGACTAAATCTCATAATTCCCTCTGATTAAGACAGTTGGTGCCCACTGGAGAGATTCTTTCTTCCATTTATTTGTACCACCTTTCATAGGAACATTGATGTTGGTTACGTGTTCCTCCATTTCCCCAGTTATCCCTTGTGTAGCCCTGGGTCAAAAGCAGTGACAGCAGGAGAACTGTTGGCTCTGCTTTGAGCAAGCCATAAGGCACGGTGTGTTTTATGTGACTCATACCACAGAATCAGGTTAGAAAAGACTTCTGAGATCATCAAGTCCAAGATATGACCAAACACCACCACATCGACTCGGCCATGGTAGTGAGTGCCACACCCAGTCTCTCCTTAAACACCTCCAGGGATGGTGCCTCCACCACCTCCCTGGGCAGCCGATTCCAATGTCTAATAACCCTTTCTGTGAAGAAATTCCTCCTAATGTCCAACCTAAACCTCCTGTGGAGCAGCTTGAGCCTGTGTCCTCTTATCCTGTCTTGGTTGACTGGGAGAAGAGGGGCCAACCCCCACCCGGCTACAACTTTCTTGCGGCTGGTTGTAGAGAGCGTTAAGGTCAGCCCTGAGCCTCCTTTCTCCTGGCTGAATAACCCCAGCTCCCTCAACTGCTCCTCTCAAGATTTGTGTTCCAGCCCCTTCACCAATTTCATTGCCCTTCTCTGAATGCACTCCAGCACCTCAATGACCTTCCTGACTTAAGGGTCTGTTGGGGGTTGAGAAAGTTTTCNAGGAGGAAGTGGGTTACATTTTTCCATTCCGGGGTGGGAGGGGGACCCCTGCCTTCCTTAGTAGACACCTGTCCAAACCAGGATAGGGTCCCAGAACTGGACACAGCACTCGAGGTGTGGCCTCACCAGTGTCGAGCACGGGGGGACAATCACTGCCCTGGTCCTGCTGGCCACACTATTTCTGATACAGGCCAGGATGCCATTGGCCTTCCTGGCCACCTGAGCACGTGCTGCTTCATGTTCAGCCACTGTGAACCAGCATCCCCATGTTTTTTTCTGCTGAGAAGCTTTCCAGCTGCTCTTCCCCCAGCCTGCAGCCCCGCATGGGGTTGTTGTGACCAAAGTGCAGGACCCAGCACTTGGTCTTGCTGAACCTCATACCACTGGTGTTGACTCGTAGATTCAGCCTGTCCAGATCCCTCTGCACAGCCTTTCTGCAGATCAACACTCCCATCTCCATTTGTGCAGCATTGTAACTAAATACAATGTCTGCTTGCTTCTAGAACTCTACTGCTGGTGACATATTCAAAATAAAAGGCTTTTAGTTTCTCCTGGAGATATGCATGTCTTCAAATTTCAAAGAGGAAGATGAAATTGTCCTAAGGTATATGATGACAAAGTTTAGCTACTTAAATAAGCAGTACACTATTATTTCACACTATCATATGAAATAGGTAGTCTACTACTTTTAAAATACAAGAAATACCTCTTAGAGAGTTTTCTCTCATGACAATTTCTTCTAATTTTGTCTCCTAATCTTATTGACATGCCTAAAGTTGCTGTCTTTTAACATGCTCCCTTTTAGCAGTCAACCACAATCATGGAATGGTGGTTTTAAATCTGATGATTTTGTGTGTAGCAAGTCTATTACTGGTGTCTGGACCTGATCAAGCACTCCATGTCATCGGAGGAAACTCTGTGAAGCCAGTCTGTGCTATATCTGTTTCAAGTATTGATGGAAGATGTTAAGATGGTCACATTTTAGGATAGCTGCAGGCTTTGTTTTCTCTTTTCATAATGTTTGAAAGATAATAGGACTCACAGAACTGTAGTGGCCCACAGTTGCTGGAATTCGAGTGGTTTGAAAGGCGCAGCAGGGTTTGATGACTGTGCGAGGACAAGCACCAAAGTGCTTAGTTCCCTTCTCATCCTGCAGTCATTTGTGTTCCATACCCACCTGTGGAGAGGTGCAGTTCCAAGCTGAAAATGTGCAATGACAGCAGCGTATGAGGTGCAAACAGAGAGGATGCATTCTACTTCCATGAGGGTTGTTTCAAGCAGTTACCCTTTATAATGCAGAAGCCACAAGCTAAAAGTGTTCATTGGAGTGCGAGAAGGGTGGAAGGTTATTGCAGAGTGATACAAGAATGAAAATATTGGTTTAGGTTTGGGCTCAACTTTCTGCTTTAAGTGATTGTGATAGTAAAATGTGGAAGTCGTAGAAGAATTGATGGCTCTTTTGGTATGGTCACTGCTTCCAGAACTGTGTGGCACCTTTGTAGCCAATTCATTATTGCTAAGGGATTTTCTGGAATGCCAGATAATAACTGTTTTGTATTACCTCATCTGTATGTCTCATCTGTTAGTGGTTTTGAGAATGAGAATACTCCAAGCAGAGAAACAGTGCGTAATTTTCTTGTCTCTCATGGGTATCCAGCTACTGGATTTGATTGGACTTTTTTGAGAACATAGAGCTCAAAATTCACAAGTCGTATGAGGTACTGCTGGTCATGGGCAGCACTGAAGTCTCAGGTTTTTTCCCGGATGTCAGGTGCTACACATGCAATGAATAATAATACTGCTTAGAAAATTTTCTGCTATGACACCAAAATCTCAGAGGCCCAGAGTTAGACTGCCTGCATTTTTTCCTTTTTAATTAAACAGCCATGACATCTGGCTCAGAGAATTAGTATGGATAGTGTGCCTAGTATAGGATGAGTATTTTCTACAGGGATGCTCTTTTAATATAACTCATGGGTAGTTTTGGTCTTTGTCTACAATGGTAATGGATAAGAAAACATAGAAAAATAAAATGCAGATGAGAAAATGGAATGTTATATATGGTAAAATAAAGAAACAGACCAGCCTAATGACATCCAAGAAACACATATAACCAAGCTCCAGGATTCCAGAGTGATAATCTCATTATTTTCATATTACTATGCAACTGTCAGCTCCTGGACCCTTACGGAATCACAGAAATGTATGTCAGAAACTGAATCATGTTAGAAATTTAAATTAATTATTGAAATTAGCTCTAGTTTCTTATTTGAACTCAGTTGTGATTTACAGTACTGGACTTGCCAAATTCTCTTTTAAACAGTTGCCTGCCATTATGCTGCTGAAGGAGTCCAGGTTTTTCCATCAAACCTGAAGATGTATTTATTTTCAGCAAGGATTACTATTCCTGCCAGTGGAATCCCCCTAGATTTGGCTAATTGTAATATGGCTGTAAATATGTGTTTTCCATGGAAATCAGTTTAGTCACAGGAATTTTTGTCTTTTTAAAAAAATCTGATCGATTTCCTTACTGTGGTTGCCAAACACATGTATGGTTTAAAGAAAAACTCAATTAATGAATTTACACTGAACTGCTCACTCCATGTATGTATTGCTTTTCTGGATGAAGCATGAACTGCTCGACTGTCTCTCATGGATTTGTGCTGTTAACAACTAAGGAAAGCCTCCTTTAGCTCAATCAGGATGTGTGCTGTTGAGATCTTGCCTTCTTGCAAATGCCTATGAGCTTGAATCCAGTCTTTACGTAGTTTTTGTTTATATCTATTTTCATTGTTTTGTAGGGGTTTTTTGCTTTTGTTGTAAGAAAATACTTGAAAATGCCATATGTGACTGGTGTGCAAAGAATCTAGAGGCATATGGATGCATAAAAATGCATCTAAGGACTGGCTGATATTTACAAGAGCAGGACAAAGGGGAATGGCTTCAGACCGAGAGTAGGATTAGGTTAGATACTGGGGTATCTGAGCGTGGTGAGGCACTGGAACAGGTTGCCCAGAGAAGCTGTGGGTGCCCCATCCCTGGCAGTGTTCAAGGCAAGGTTGGATGTAGCTCTGACTAACTTGGTCTAGTGGAAGATGTCCCTGCCCATGGCGGGGAATTGGAACAAGATGATTGTTAAGGTTCCTTCCAATCCAAACCATTCTATGATATATAGTGGTAATATTAATTTAATTTAACTTCTTCCTAACTTTCATTTTAGAAAAAGGAAACAGCAGGGCAATTGCTTACTTCTTAGGTATTGGCATACAAGTCTAGAACCAGGAGTCTCTAGTTTCCATATTAAAAACAAAAACAAAACA
>VYZQ01065939.1:2796-33866 GCA_013400655.1 Mystacornis crossleyi
AAAAAAAAAAACCAAGGAAAGAAAACAAAACCAAATCATATCCCCTGGGGTATAAGAGGATGATTTCATCACTTGATAATGCAGCCAAATCAAGCTGCCAAAACTACAACACTTGCACACAGAAAATACTGTGAACAGGAAAAAAAAGAAAAAAAAAGAAAAACATGACCAGAACTGAGACTACTAATGTGGGAGGCCTGTTTTCTGCAAGGAATTTACTCCTCAGGAAAGCAACAAGCCCCTCCACCAGCAGAGAACTGGCAATCTGGCAGGAGATTTATTGACCCACTTCAGAACAACAACAAAAATTTATAAAGAAAAAGCATTCCTAAGATTAACGGGCATTTTGCTGATTCTGACTGCCAGCCAAATGAATATCTGGGTGGACGGCTTTAGACACCAGCAATCTGGTGAAATCAGGCAAGATTTTTGGCTGATGCATTCCTGCTCTACCATGAGTTGAGGCAGCATGGGAAGCTGGTCTTCTGCACAAGCCTAGGCCAGCTGCAGCCCGTGGCCCCAAGAGGACAACCATGGCCAGCACTGGCAGCCCCAGCAAGAAGTTGTCTTCCAAGGTCAGCAGTGGCAAGAGAGACAGGGCTTGGCCATCCCAAGTCCCGTTTAGGCTGCCATTGATTCAGGCACTGCAGAGGGACGGGGACCATCCTGACAACTCCTGGCTGGAGCAAAGCGTGCCAGGCAGAAACACCACAGCCTGCTTGCAAAGGGCCCCATTTCACACTCTGGCTATCAGATCCCTGCTTGCCGTGTTGACTGGAGTTTTCATTGTAGAAGAGAAGTTTACTGGGGTTGGAGGGTGGAGAGGGCAATCAGTAAGGTGGGGATGGAGGGAACGGGCTTTTCAGACATTAACATCACCAAAAATAGTGTTTTATGCAACAAAGAATCAAGTCTCACTGGTGTGTACTACAAAATGTTTGACATTATTCAAGAGCATGTCAAAAATAAAAACACAAAGAAGTTTACATTGGATGTTCATCTTGTTCACTAGGTTGGTTTGTTCCCCCCCCCTCCTATTTTAAAACAGTGCAAACAGGTAAAACACTTTAAAAATCACCCCTCTGCACCAAGGACAGCATTCCCCCACCCTGCCAGGCTGGAGGGTCACAGGCAGCAGGCCCTCTGCCAGGCTGCCTGTGTGCTTTCCCTTTGGAGCTAGACTCAGCAAAAGCCCTCCCCAGAGCTGTTGTTTGGGTTTCCCTTTATTAAATTCCTAAGTGCTCCCCAAACCTGTTTTCCACTTGCCACCATCTTCGTGGCTAGGATGGGAAGATACAGATAGGGATGGGCAGGGGAAAAACGTGGGTAGAA
Organism: Mystacornis crossleyi; assembly: GCA_013400655.1. Classification (NCBI taxonomy): domain Eukaryota; kingdom Metazoa; phylum Chordata; class Aves; order Passeriformes; family Timaliidae; genus Mystacornis; species Mystacornis crossleyi. Next base: position 4,129 of record VYZQ01065939.1, read on the forward strand.
CTGGGAGGCTCTGCTTTGTATTCCCCACTGATGGAGCTCTGGGTGCTGGAATTGAAAGCCCAGCAGCCAGTGTCTCTTTTCAGGCAGGGAAATGGCTTTATTAACCGTTCCACAACCAGCACTCGAGCCAGCTACTCCGAAAACCCTCCTCAGCTCTTGCTGTGCACTTCACATCCATGGATCTCAAAATGGGTAAGAACAGGGGATAAACTTCAACTTCACTTTAGGGACAGGGAAGCGAAGTCTAAAGTAGCGACACGACTGCCCCACAGGGACCCTTGAGAAGCCACTGACAGAGCCCTGTCCGAAACACAGGTCTCAGACTCCGGAGCCAGTGCTCCTCGCTGGGCAAGTCTGCTCCCTCTCAGGCACTGGAACAGCCAAGCCACAGCTATCTTTAAACATGGCTTTGTCTATCTGAACTCACGACACAGGATCCACACAGCTGCTTAACCTGGGAAAAGCTGGCTACAGCAGGCTCATACCGAGCTCCCCATTGCCTCCAGGTCCTGTCATGGCTTTTCTTAGAAAAGCTAACCCACCTACAACAGTGCAGCCTCCCAAGCATGCCGACCAGGACAACAGTTTGCTAATGTGCTGGGCATCAATATAACTTATTCCCAGTAGGGAGTATGCTATACCAGTAGAAGTTACTTTGTACCAGCACAACTGTAACTGTAAGGAAAGACAAGCACATCATATAAATCAACTCTTCAAACTAAAATTTCATCTGTATGTCATCGTGTGATGGCTGGACCATGTAGTACAAACAGCTACACTTAAACATTTTTTTCTTCTGCATCAAGAGGAATCCCAGATGCCACCAGAACAGAAGGTGACAAACAGGAAGCTATTTGCCAGGCTGCCTGTGCATTTTCCCTCAGAAAGCCAAACCCTGCTCTGCAAGGGACCTGTGACTGCAGACCCATTGCATGGACAAGCACTAGCTGCCATCATTCTAATAAGCCAGGGCCCAGTTCAATTCATTAAACGTAATTAATTTTGCATAGGGAGATATAGGCTTTGTCCTCACTTCTTCAGAAGATGAATATAGCCACACCTTGGCTACTCTGAAAGCATCTCTAGGCAGTTCATAACACATCAGAGTGAAACTGGAGCTGTTGTTTGCCAACAGGGAAGAAAGGCTGAAAAGCTCTCCTGTCACGGCACAACACTCACTTGAGAAACCTTGCCATGCAAGTTTTTGGGAGGTCTGGTGCTTTGGACACCTGGAACCAGTGAGCTACCTCTGATCCCCAGCCATGCAGGCGGCCCGGTGTCCCCCCTGCAGCTCAGTGCTGAGCAGGAAGCCGGGCTATCAGCAAACTCCCTCAGGGGATCTTGCAGCATTACCTGTGGAGTCATAGAGACACTGGCTGCTTAATGTACCAGAGGAGCCTGGCAGGGAGGGACCAGGGCAGGCCAGGCTCAGATATGGGAGGAACCAGGCTGGATGGTCTTAGGACAAGTATTACTCGGAGATCAGGGGACCACGGCCCCCCAAAGGTTGGGTGCTTCTGCACTAAACCCCTCACATTCCTAATATACTTGGGCGGGCTGAAGCTGCCATGCATAGACTCTGCCAGGAGGCAGAAATGGGGCTGGCCTCCCTACTCCCAAGGGAGGCCAGGTGGCAGGGGTGGATTGCAGGTGGCACTGCCAGGGCAGGGGAGGGCACTCAGGGAGGGAGAACTCAGCTTTTGGGGAACCGCAGTCAGAACCAGCTGAACTGAATGTGGGAGAGGGGCAGTGGGGGAGCAGCTGCCCCAGCGGGGCTCTGCAGATGCTCCTGGGCTCACAGCCTGAGGAACTGCCTGCGGGAAGGGAAGGGACGGCCTCGCTCGTACCCTCCATCCACAGCGGGGAGAACAAGTCCAGTAGAGGCTTTTGCTGCATCCCAGCTCCACAAGTCCCCTGGCTGCTCTGCAGTGGGAATAACTCCCCTTGAAAATGACTATCTCTACCACAAGTCCCCCCTCTTCTACCTCTACTTAGGCAGTACAAGCCCCCAAACACCCCGAGTCTCCCTCATTTCCTAGATTTTGTGAAAGCCCCAACACCCTGTTCCCCCCCTCCCTGTTTTCAAGCTAAAATATTTATATACAAACAACAAAAAAATTGTCATAACAGCAACAAACCAAACTTTGGCTTGGAAAAAAAAAGTAGAAAACCAACAATAAAACCAGAAAAAAAAAAAAGACGGTGGCCAAAAGGCTGGCAGTTTGGTGTCCCCTTTATCTAGCTATTCCTCCAGAAAATCAATAGCTTCAGGGTCTCTAGCTTAGCTAATGGCGTCCCCATTCTTCCCATCTGAGGTGCCTCCACTCTGCTGTGCATTGAGAGGCTCCGTGTATCACTGGGGAAGAGCAAAAAAAATGTGTGGTTGTGTGTGGCTGGGCCGGGACACCTCCCTGGGAGTGCGGCCTCTGCTTGCTTAGTGTTAAACGCAGGAATTTTCCTATTCAGCGGTGGATGGAAAAGCAGGTGTTTGACAGGAGCTGGAGAGGCCCCAAATGCAAACCCATATTCCAAGCTGCCCTTCTGGTGGCAGCGGCTCACCCCAGCACCAATCCATGGAGTCGAGGCAGCCTGGTACAGTTACACTTCTGCATCTCTCCAGCCTGTGGTCAGAGCCTGCCTCTGACCACTGGGGTCACTGGGAGCACTCCAGGAGCCAGCAGCTGAACAGGGAGCTCTGGAGAGCAGCAACTTCGCACCATATCACAGCTCACAGTCATCTAAGTGTGCTGTCTTTGAAACACAGCGAATTCTCTGTATGTGAGAGCAGAAGGGAGATGGTCTTGGGAGTCGTGGAGCCCTCGGCTAAATTGTCTCTATCCTTCCAAGTCTTTGAATATGTAGTGTCTATATGGACTCAGCAGACCAGGTGCACAACTTTCTGTGAGAGGCTGGGCAAACAAACCCAGGGGCTCCAATGCAGCTATGGAAGGGCCTGCAACAGCTTGTGGTAGGAAGTTCCTATGAATTCAGAGCTTGCATGAACTGCTTCTGCCAGATACAAAACTGCTTCAGGATCACATTTAGATAGAAAGGATCCTCCTCCCCCACACAAACCCACAAACCTGTCCCTCACCTCGAGCAGCTTACGCGTGACTGGTTTTTCCTCACTGACGTTATTTGAAATAGATTATTCGCAGAAGCACCTAAGCAGCCCAGGATGAACAGGAGCAGAGCCCTTGCACGCTGGGCCTTGGAGCGTGTGCCATGCTCAACTCTTCTGCTCGCTTTCTCCCTCTGCAAGGCTGCAGGTGCTTCACCTCCCCAAGTTTAACCACTTGCTGCCCGCAACAGAGGTACTCTGCGTGATCCTGCACTGCATCTGCCACTCCTCGAGGAACGAAGGGGAGGAAAGGGACAGCAAGAGAGAAAGATCTTCAAAAGGAGGAATGAAAACTAAGACAATTACAGCCACCTGCAGTGGACAAAAATCAGCGAGTAAAAGTTCTGTGTCTGGGGAAAAGATTCATCCTCAGCAAAAACTCCTTTCAAAGTCTTGTCCCCTACAGAGCAGGTAGCAGCTGAAGTCTTTGGGCAGGTTGAGGGACTCTTCTCTTGCGAAGTCTAAAGTTCTGACACTGCTGAAACTGTCACAAACCTGTGTGCGTCAGACGGTGATAAAAACAAGGAAAGTCTCTGCATTTCCCCCATTTCCAAACGTAAATGACTAATTCCCACCAGCATTCAGGTCCCAGCCACAGCCAAAGAGTGCTTCTTTCTGCAGACCAGAAACACGGCAGGTGAAGACTTCTCCCTCACGTCCCCCTGTCTCACAGGTGTCAAGCACCAGACCCAGGGAAGTAACTCTGTCTGCTTGTTCCTGATTAATTGCATGATATCAGTTTCTAACAGCTTTCCTTATCGCTAATCGCCTCTTCCGTGATTGGTAGGATAATCTATGCACCAACATACAGACACGGAAATGCAATATTTTTACCACAGTTAAAAAAACCCCAAAAATGAAAACAAAAAACAAACAAACAAAAAAAAAAAAGCACAATCTTTGGAACAAAAGAATTAAAGGCAGAAATTTAAAGGAAAAAAAAATACATATTCAAAGAACATAGTGAGGTATAAAAAAGTATTTTCTCTTTTGTTTTTTTTTTTTTTGTTTTTCCTCCTCGACTTGCTATAGAGTTCCTCTACTAGTAAATATTGCAATAGCCAGGCCTCATGAACTGGGGGGGCTGTCCCACTTGCAGGGGGCTCACGTCACTTCAGTAAGGGGCAAATCGGCTGTAGCCACCTCGGTATAAACTCGCCTGTAGAAATGAAATGGGAGAAAAAAGGTTGTTAGGAGGAGAACTGTGAAGGGATACCCAGGGCAGCACCAAAATGCTTTTGGCAGGACCACCGGGCCTGTCCTGGCACTGACCCACCACCATCAGCACCTCTAAGAAGCATGAGAGAACTCTGCCTGCAAAACCAAAGATGTGGCTCAGGAGAGCATTGCTGCTAATGGCCAGCCAGCTGGAGGTGAAGTTTGGCAAGTCTTGGTGGAAGGGAATCCAGAGAGGGGACTCACGAGTCCTAATCTCAAGCCACTTGTCCAGGCTGCCTTTACAGGCTGCAGAGACCAGGACTTGTAGGATGCTCTTCACCTCACCTCAAGGTAAAGGTGTAAAATCGATATGATGACTGGGTATCCGAGAATTACCTGCTTTTCCCTCATTGACCCTGAAGAGAATCCACAGGATGAGTTGAGGCTGAAATGGAGGTGCTACACTGCAGGTATCTATTTTTAGGTGTCTTTTTCTCTGAACACATTTGTATTCCAGCCTTTGCAACAACACAGATAACTCTGCTGGCTAGCAGATGGGCAAGCATGTGTTTTCAGCAAGCTGCTCCACTCCCCTCCGATGCCAGCATACCTCATCCTGCCCTTGCATAACTACTGCTGGCAGGCAGGACACCGCATCCTTTCACTAGGGCAAGAGGGAACCAAGTGAAGCAGCTTTGCTGCAAGATGTCACAAGAACAATTTATTCCCTCGCTTCCTAGAACTGAAAATGGCAAGAAAGGTATCCTGAATCTCTAACTACTGCTGATTTTTGCTCTGTGTATCACCTCGACACAGTTCCACTGATTCACCAGCAGTGTTCTGGTTCCTGGCGGTTCTGGTCGCTTTTCATTTTCATTGTAGTAGATGATGTGCAAGACCAAGTAATAAGTGGTCTCCTACAGCCTGGTTCCTTTCTTAGTGCACACATAGATAGGAATGTGGAACAACTGGGAACCCAGCACTGCTGCTAAGGACCTCCTCCCTCAACAAAGAAGTTTTTCTGGGTGAAGTATCACTGCATGATACCCAGTGGACAGCTGTTCCCCATGCTGGAAATGAGAAACAGCACAAGAAAGAAAATCCCACTTACCACAGCGCCAACTCCGTAGCTAGCGGCAGGGGCAAGGGCATGGTAAGGATCTGCTGTGTACACCCTGCCATAACTGAAGAGAGGGAGAAAAGATATAAAAAGAAAAAAAAAAGTCACTTGGGACGGGCAGAGAAATAGCTGTCTGACCACAGGTAATGGAAGCAGCAGCATGCCCTTGCACACACATGTATGCATCCATGCACACACAGGCACGCAGGCAGCCCCTCTGCAGAGAGCTCCTACGGGCATGCTGCCATGCATTGTATGAGATGGGCGAGAGAACGGCCTGCCAGGAGGAATGTGGCAGAGGCCATGAGCCTGGCCTGCAGGAAAGAAGTCAGCACCTTTGAAATGACAGCTAGTGCATCCCTTACCCTTCGGTAATTGCGTGATGTAATTAGGGAGGAGAGTGACTGCTGGCACTAGTGCTACTGGCACAGTAACAGCTGCTAAATGGAAAGCAGTGAGGGATTCTCCACTATGAGAGGAGTATAAAATTTAATGGGCTCACATGTGCTAGGATTAAAACACGACCTCACTGCACAGGCAATGAAAAATCTTAAGGCAAGCACTCTGATGAAGACAATCCTTTGTATCTATTCAGAGCTGTATGTTAAGGCATCCTAGAGCACTGCACGAGCTGAGTCATTTTTACTTTATGATGGGGAGAGAAACGCACCCAGTGATTAAGTAACCTGCCCAAAGCCAGATCTCTGACTCTGAGGCTGTAACCACGCTGCCTGCATTGTGCTGAGAATCACAAGGACATGGAAGAGGCCAGGATTTGTGCCAGCTCACACACACCGAGGGCAATGCTGTCCAGGAACAGAGACAAACCGTGCATTCAAGTCCTCCGTGTCAGGTGGTGCATGCATGCGCGCGCATGAGAGTGCAGGTAAGACAAAGAAATGGGGGAAAGGAGCAGAAGTTCTGTGATGGATCAATGCTCCTTGAATCCTTGAGCACAGCAAGCGAGCCCCCATGGACACCTCTCCCTTACATACCCATCGCTGTAAGCTGCTGCAGCGGCTGCAGCGGCCGTGGCTGCTGTTGCAGTAGCAGGCTGTGCATATCTGTAGGCTGCGTATCCACCCTGCAGGAGAGAAGAGAACTGACTTTACAGATACCTGTCCACCCATGCAGAGCATTAGGAAAAAAAAAAAAAAAGTCACACACATCACAAGGAGAGGAAGTGTTTCAAACTGCATCAGCTCTCATGTCATGTCTACCGCAAGCATCACCCATTAAATCGTGTATATTCCTTTCCTTAGAGGGACCAGGGAGGGCCTTCCATTATCCTCTTTAGCAGCAGAAGGAATACACTAAAGGAAGACTGAGCATTGTTATAACCCTGCAAAAAACGCAGTTTGGCATGGAGGAAATGCAAACCAGGAAAGACCCAGAATCTTGCACGCAAGATAATTTTTATGGCCCCTTCCTCTTAAGGAGGGGAAAACAGAGGTGGACACTTACTATGATGTATTTTAGAAAGGGGATCATTCAGAAAAATCCCTACTTTTTTTTTGTTTGTTTGTTTTACCCTCTCTTTTTTACAGCCTGGAAAACCCAAAGGGCTCCAAGTTAATTGGGTCCACATGTGCAAAAGTATCAATAGCCAGAGAAGGCAAAAAGCAACCAGGAAAAGGTGGTCAGAGAAGACAGCCCTGGTGGTTTCAGGGCTGTCAACAACCAAACCAACACTGAGGCCAACCAGACTGTTCTTCCCTCCTCTCCATATAAAAAGGAAACAGGTCAAGGGAATTTATGCCAGAACAGTCTGTTCTGCTGCTGCATTTCTGCCCATGCTACACACCTGTAGCAGAGGTGATCAGATCTAGTTACTAAAAATGTACTTAACAGCTGTGTTGTCAAAATGTGAATTCTCACTCAGAGGAAGACCTGTGAGTCTCCTCCTGGAACTCCCACAAGGAGCTCTTGGGGCAGAGCAAGGCCTGCAGTACTGAAAGACCAAAGCCAGCCACCTTTCAGACCAGAGACAAAGGTTGCACAGCAGGCAGCAAAGGGGGCTCTGATGCCCTGATTAGACCTTTATTGTATTTCTGAACACATTTTTATTATCTTGGGGGTGAGGGCTTGGTAAATGAACCATAGTTTTGACTTTCTAGAAACACAATAATCTATAAAAAACCATCAGAAAATTCTACATTGCTTCTGGCTTTTCTTTTCTTTTTTTTTTAGGGTTTGAAGGACCAGGAGGCAGAGCTATGCTCTTCCCCTCCAGAATCAGTTCAGCATACCTCTACCACTTCTTCCCTATATATCTTTTGCATATGTGTAACTAAGAGTACAAGATCAGCTCCACTACAGAACTGTGTGCTTGCTCAATAGTGCTCAATCTGGACCCGGGTAGCTTTTAAATTAGAAGTAATGATTTTAAATTAATATTGTTTTCTTTTGTGTGGCCTGCATTAGCCTTGTGAAGGCTAACATGCTATTCAAAACATGTTTGCAGACCCTTTCCTACTCCAGAGGAAAGGGACTTGCAGCCTCTTCAATCTTCTAGTCAACAGGAGAAAAAGCAACACAGATCTACACCTGTGAAACACCACCACATGGCCTGGAAGAGATGTCACGTTACAGTTTAGCCCTTTTAATCTCACCTGGCTGCTTCAAATCCTGCATTTTGGATTGATGGTTTGGGGATGTTTTGCTTGGTTTTGCCACGGTATCATTGCACCACCATGTAAAACATGAGAGAGTCAAGAGGAATGAGGTGCAGCCTTAATCCAAATCAAACCTCCATTAATCTCACCAAACTAAGACAAAACTTTGTATCAATGCCATTGTGGTATTCCCCTTAGGTTATGCGCTTCCTGAACCTTTGGTTTGTCACTCGGGCACAGCGTAGGAATCTTCTCCAGGCACTACCCTCTGCAGGGCAGCTGGCCTCAGCATGCACCCCGAGTCCCACTCTGCCCCACACTTCCACACTTGCCAGTCACATTTCAGATCAGAAGCCACCTCAAATGTGCCTGGCACATACTCTGAACATGACAGCAAGATGCAGTTTGAAACCAAAAAGGCTTATCATAGAATTCTCTTTTAACTCATGTCTCTCATAAAGGAAAACGAAACAGAACCAAACCAAACCAAAAAAAAAAACAAACAAACAAAAAAAAAAACAGAAATAAAGAAGAAGAAAAGAAGGGTTGGAATAAGGTGTGGGAGGGGGAACGGAATAACATTTATTAATCAAAATTAAAAACTAAGCATGCTGACATCTGGAGCTAGAACAACCAGCAAAGTCACCACGTTCAGACTCATATTGGCTAGTTCTATCCATCCCAGCATTCTCTTGGGACAGCAGTTCGCCCTAGGCTCTACCACAAGCTCAGTGAAGTACACAGCCTCAAGTACTAGAGCGTGCAGCCACAACAACCTGCTATTACGGAAACAGTCAGTCACCACTGGAGTTAACATTCCAACCTTAACGACTCCCGCAGCACCCCGCCCTCGCCCCCCAGAATGGCTCCCACCCTAGCCCTGTCCCACACCACAATGTTAATAATTATAACAAGCAATAACCCATCTGTTATATCAGAGAAGGGAACAGAGACTCCACTGAGAGATTTAGAGCGGGATGTTAACATTTCTTCAGTCAACTGCACAACAAACAAACAAACAAAAAAAAAGAAAAACAAAAACAAAAAAACAGGAGAAATAATTCATTGGAGAAATGAAGTTAAGAAATAGCTGACGTGTATTGCTTTTTAACCATGCACTGATGCAAAATTGAAGCTACTGGTTATTTTAAAAAGGAAAAAACAAAAAAATCTCAGGATAGAGGTACACACGCACAGGCAGACCTGCTCATTTCAAAGCGATCTGCAAAGTCTACTTCTGTGTACTTCAAATAAAACCAAAAATGGGGATTATAATGGCCATGGTGCATTCCTGTCATAGGAGCAATGAATGTGGACAGCTGGGAGATTTCTGAGACAGGGATGTATTTAGCATGACCAGCAGGTCGAAATACACCAAAATAGGCTGAAGGAAAGAGGAAGAACTATTGCCAATATTTTTTTTTTCATAAATCTTTTCACCAAGCTCTGGGACTGTACAGAACAGACACTGTACAGGTTGCCTTCCCCAGCTGAAGCTCCTGCTCTCCATAACCCAGCATCCACCTATATAATGCAATAAATGCATCTAAAGTCTGTTCAGCTTGTCCAATGCACCAGATATTTTCTCCTGCTACTCCTGTTCACACAAAACTTGTAACTGATATGCAGAGCTCATCCGCAAGCTCAGCTGCAGGGTCCTACGACCCCTAGTGACTTCTGGTGCCACTCACTTCAAGTACTCCAGTAAATATAAACTATAACAGCATAGAGCATCTGCAACAAAGAGGAAAAACCGTGTTTCCAAATGAAAGAAAAAATTTAAAAATAAATTGAAAAAAAATTTTTATACAGGCCCTTGTTAGCTTCAACACAGTCCTTCAGTGCCACAGCCAAACTGCAACAGAAGAAACCACTGAGTGGCACAGTGCCTGAAACTCAGGACAGCCATGCAAACTCCCACTCCACCTACTTGATTCCACAGGGACAGGTTACCCATACAGGTTCCGTTTTTTAAAATATTTAGTCTCCTTTCAAAAGGAGTAAGTGTGGCTGAGCTTCTTGCGAAGATGTTATGTCAGAGGCATTTCTATCAACAGGACAGTTTAATTACTGCCTCCATAACGAAATGGGAGCTAGTGAGAAGGCTTATACATTTTTACTGGGCATTAAAAACAACCAAAAAAGGACTGTGTAAATCAAGATTAGCCCTTTTCGGTACAGGCTTTGGATTGTCTGGGGAGCACAGGAGAGAAATGAACACCAGCCTAAATGCTGCTTATCTTGAATCAAGTTCTCTTTCTCTGTCTGTCCGGCCTTCCAGTGTTGCTGGGGCTGTGCTGGACCCCTTTTCCCATGTAGTGCTTGAGCCTACAGACCTGAGCTGTCAAACAACTGTACTGCTTGGGTATGAACAAAGCCCAAATTTAAAATGACTCTTCTGTGATGTTACTGTCCTTGGCTCATCAACAAAGCAATATTTTATTTAAAATTCCTTCTTTAACATTAGATGACAGCTTTTTCAGTACTGTCTTATATTTTCTGAAGTAAGACAAACATGGAAAAACAACATATACAGGAAGCTGCAATCCCAACTAAAGCAGCATTCCAGTTGCTGAATGTGTTAATGAAAATAAATTAGCTTTTTATGCAGTTCAGCTCCAGTACATCTTCTCTTCCACTCTTCAAGTCCATATCAAGTGATCAATTCAATGAGAGTAGGAGGAAATCCAAAACTACAGCTTACTATGCCAGTGTGGTATAAACTTCCCTTTTCTTTTCCCCTTCCTGCCTTAGAAGGGCACACAAAGAATGTCACTGGCCCTCTTCACTCCTAAGAGTCTTTCTGCCCCTAGGACACAAGTGTGTCCATAACCCTGGAGAAATGTGTAACTCATGGCACCAGTTAGGTACGTTTTACTGCTTGCCAGGTTTAGGCAGCGAGCCCAATTTTAGGATCTTTCATTTGTCATCTCTCAAATGTGTCTTCTCCACCCCCATACTTCCATGTAACAGAAGTTAAGAAGCAGAAAGGGCTAGAACCGCTTCTGGTATTTCTGTATTAGAAGGGTGGCATACGTGCACCAGGAATGAGCATGAATGAATTAAAAGAGGTGACAGGACAACGGTGTCCATTGCAGCAGGTGCTTCTACATGGTAATGGGACAAGCATGACCTTGTTAACCCTTCCACTGAATTTAAGTTTTGTAGGTTTTTAGTTTTTTGTTGGTTTTTGTTTGGTTTTTTTATTTTAAGTGAAATGCCACTTGGTATGAAATCTGGACACACGCCGCCCTGCTACAGCGGGGGCTTGGCTCACTCGTGAGTCTGCGCTGCCCTAAAAAAGCCTCTGTTCCCATCTCTAATGTGGTGCTGGAATGGTTAGTATAATTCAGTTTTTTCCACTGCAATCCACAATCTGATTGGTTGGCAGGTCACACTGGCACTCCTACCTGAGGTATTTTAGCGCTAATGATTGGTTCCTGTAAGACTATTCTATAACAGAACACAGGAAGAGCAGTTCAAAAAAACACAGCTGTGGAAAGAAACAATCATACAAACAGCCCACAGTGGGGCTCACCAGCCTTTTCTTTCCAGTGGATGCAAGCACGCTTTTCACAGGCAGGAGCAGTCTTCGCACGGGTGGGTTTGTTTGGGTTTCCCCCCCGCCACCCAGATTGACCCCATTGTAGAAGAAAGATAACCTTTCTTATGATCCGAAATGAAGCCCTCTGCATCCTGGGGCAGGTTGTTTTATCAATTCAGGTGTCTTGCCAGAGTGGGACGCATCCAACAACAGATGGAATGCCTTCTTCACAGAAGAAATGGCTAGCAGGATGGTTGCCCCAGGAAAGAAAAAAGGAGTGAGGAAAAGGAGGAGGAGGAAAATGAGAAATCGGTGCATAGCATATATGCAGAAAAAGCAGCCCAAACTTGGGACACTTCCCTTTCATCTCGCCTACCATTAACCACTCCCTGCCAGCTCACGTCCCTTCTACAACTCTATGGACTCAGAAGTCTTAAGGGAACCTCGATTTAACTTCCCCCCAGTCCTAACTGAAGTCCTAACTCTGCCATCCCTTCCAGAATCTGGGTAAACCTATCACAGCAACCAGAGGGATGGAAGCACTGCAGTGAAAAGCACAACAAATCAGCGAGACACAAGGACACTGCAATCATTCCACCTGCGCCAAGCAAACCGTTTGGAAGGGCAGCTTCAAGTTTGGATAATGACAACCTTTTCCTGAGCTCCATTGGAGGGCTCTGGGCAGCAGTAACATAGGAAAAGCACCACCATCTACTACTTCAATGCAGTCCTCTCTTCTATCATCCTGCTTTCTGGCAGTGACACCACTGCAACCAACAGCAAAGTCATCAGTTCACCTCACGGTTCTAACCTGACCTGGGGGCTTGGCTTTCGGTTACGTGGCAGTACTGCTCTGCAACACCAAGCGGTTATGGGTATTCTTCGCTGCTGAAGTCTCTGTCCTTAAAACATGTTAAATAAGCCTCTCCTCCCCAACAAAAGCTCTGATGGAGCTTTCTCTAAAGAAGTAGGGAGTAACACTGGCCGGTCTTCTCTTTCAACATTGCGGCCTTTTATATGCCACACTCTGGGGGAAGAGGCACTAAGTACCACTCACTTTCTTGGTTCCTTGCCACAGCAAAGTCAGTGTCTGTAAAGAGAGTGTTTTAGGAGTGAGGCAGGAAGACGTAGAACCTTCTGTAGTCCTTGACACAGCTTTATAAAGAAACACTTGACTAGGCAGATCAACCTTTAAAGGACTGCACACACGACAGTATATGGAAGAGCGAAGAAATGCGCGCAGTTCTCTCCATCTCAGAGAGCACATCTTCCACCTGCTGTACCTGGGCTGGGAAAAGCACCTGTCCAGAAATTGATCCTCCATATAAGCCAACAAAATCCAAAAGCTAGTTCCATCCATTATCCTGAGTCTAACCCCAGGGTCCTCTTTATAAATGTCAGGAATAGCACCTTCAAAGGAGCAGGAATGAGAAATCCGTGCTGACAACTGTGCCACTGCCCAAACCATACAAAACTTCCCCAGCTCCAGAGAGCTATGACCTACAGTGCCACAATAGGGAACTCTGCTGGAGCCAGGAGGCCATGAGTTGCAATGGCAGTAGTGCCCTGAACATTTTTGCTCTGAAAGGCACGTTCCTACCACATTCCTGCTCTGCAACAGCTCTCCCTCGGAGAGGAAACTGCTTTTCTCACTGGCCACTTCAAATACCTCCATCCACAACCCACCTATGTACACACAGACGCCCTGGAGGTTTGCAATACAGACTGACTGGGCAGGACAAAGACAATGACAGGACATAGTCTCCCGTGGTATCACAGCTAATTCCCAAACAGGAGGAGGCTGCTGACTCTTGTAACCGAACATCTCCACATATTTGTACTTTACAATTCCCTGAAGAGGCGAGAGAATCTAGCTTATTTAGGTGCCATTTCTACCAGCAAAATGAGATGTCAGTTTTCACTCTTGATCTCAGTCTTCATTTTTAATCAGTCCCAGTGTCTTCCCCAAAGGGATAATCTCCACATCCCAGTGGCACATGAACATTTTTAAACACACAACTTGTGCGGTGTAGTGTGGGCCGCACAAATCAAACCTGAAAGGGCCCCAAGAGGGAAGAGAAAGGGGAGGGAAGAGGGGGAGAAGGAAAGGGAAGGTCTGAGGCTAAACCAGTCCTGTTATTTTTATATCCAAATTATGTAAATGAGAGAAGTGTTGAGAGAAATTTTAATTTGCTAATCATCTCTCAGGTTGCTTAGTACCAGTGTGCATGTGGGGGACAGGACACCCAATAAACTGACCCTGGCAATGATCAGGAAACCCAAAGGCTTAGGTCTTGCACCCAGGGGCAAGCGCAGTGACAGAGAAGCATGCTTGCATTCCTAAATATATAAATATATATCCACAAGGAAGAAGAAAATTAAAGTAAATGATATTTTAAAAACCAAACCAAACCAAACGAACAAACCAAAAGAAAAAGAAAACAAAATAAAAAAAGGCTGGCTTGTCAGGGGTTGGGGGCAAGAAGGCTCCGGTCTGTGTACTTACATAGAGGTCAGCACCGTAAAATCCGTCCTGGTAAACCACACTGCAGAAAATCCACACAAAAACAAAAAAACAAAAAAAAACAAACAAAAAACAAAAGAACAGAAAACACATTCCGGTTATTGAGGACGGCAGCATGCACATGCGTTTTACACAGGCAGGTGATGTATGAATCCACAACCTGGGCTTTTGGCAGGAGCAAATCAGCAAGAGAACGTGTGTGCGCACGCACGGCTCCAAGTCATCTTCCATGGCATGCAAAGGGGGAGGGGGCGGGCAGAGGGGGAGACAGTATGCGAAGGAGAGAGGGAGGGGAACCACCATCTTGGACAGTAAATATTGACTCAAAAAGATCTGACGTCCTGAAGAGAGACACAAGGGTTTAGAAACCTCCACTCTGTATTCTCCTGGAATGATTTTAGTTACCCCCTAAACACACGGAAACATTGGCTTCATGAAGTGGGCTTGTGAAATTGAGGAGCCCCTCACAGAAGGCATCCCACAGGGGCTGGAGTTACCTACGTCAGGAAGTGTGGTTCAGAGACTTGTGCCTGATTACATTTTTCAGGCTTCACAGGGCTGCATGACTTTTTTTTCTGACATCCATACATCACCTGCTTTTACCCTGCACATTAGACATGCGATAAGATTTGGCTGATCACACAAGCATGCAAAGTATTATTATTCAGCATCTTAAAGAACCGATGCAACACCTCAGGAAAACAAGTCAATCAATTCTGATCAAAGTAAACACAGAGAAATGTAATTGAAAAGAAAAAACCAAAAATACCCACAATGCATTGCTTTCACAAGCAGAGATAATGAGCTAAAAAGGTTAGGTGACTGGTCCAAGATCCGAAAACTGAAAGGTGCAGTGGGAGTCCCTGGTAGTAATGACCTATTCCATAGCATAGAGGAGCAACTGGAAGGGTTTCCATGGGATAGTGCTTTTTCTGCTTTAAGCCATCGTTTTGTTTCTCTCAGAACTTCGAGCACAAAAACTGTTAAACAGAGTCTGGGGTTCCCAAATAGCAGCTCTTACCAGAGCATTCACTAGCATGAGACTACACAGCTCACTCTGGGGACAGGGGTTGGGGAAGGATGAGGAAGGAAGAGAGGGGATGCCCCCCACCCATTTGAGTTCAGCGTGTGCTTCACATACTGAGGAATTTCCTCCAGCTTTGTCCTCTGAAGAGCTCCACACAAACTCGCTCAAGGCTCTGAAAAGCATTAGCCCCACCATCTGCGATGTTCATGGATATGATGTGCATGACTTACCCATAGCATTAAGGAAAAAGAAGGTATGGAACACTAGCTATCCTTTTGACTACCACTTTTTACTCATCAGATGGAATGTGAAATGCTGCCAAGAGCCTGCCACCCTCAGACACCCACCTATTGTAAGGCACACACACACAAAAAAGCCCAGCAGATCTTGCCAAAATTCTGCATGCTATTACTAAAAAATAAAACAAAATTAAAAAAAAAAATCTTGCAGTGTTAGCTACTGCTTGAATAATTTAGTCTTGCTGCCTTCCCCAAGAAAAGTACACTCCATTCCCAATGGACAAAGTTACTGTAGTCTCCAAGAGCGCTGGGAGCAGGTATGAAGATAGAGACCCTTGTTAGAGGAAGAGGGGAGCCACTTCAGCAGGGAGAAGCAGGCCATAAGATCATGTTTGTTGAAGCTAAATTTTTACAACCACATAACAAAGAGTTTGGCTCCTGGGGCAGTGACTTACATTGCTGGGTTCTCTATCTAGGACCAGGAGTGTTTTAGCAGTGATACTCCACCTGCTCCTGCAGGAAAGGCAAATGCACGACAGAGGAAGTGACTTGGTTTATGAACAGGTTAGCAGTTTTAACAGTTATTCCAAACACAGTCAGTTGGATGAACATAAGCATTACCACATTGGATCAGGCCACTACTTTTGTCAGCAAGAGATGCTAGCATCAGCTCTCCAGAGAAAACTGCAAGGAACACTAACCACAGGTAAGAGTGAGACTTCCTGGATCCAAACACCCAAATACACGTGAATCTTCCGTCTCTCCTTTAGTTAGGACTTGACTGACATCAACTCCCAGGGCTGAAACTTAGTAAGGTTTATCTATTATGGTAGAATATCTGTATCTGTGATTCTTAAAGCTAGCAAAAACTGAGAGAATTCCTTCATCTCAGAACCACATTCTGGTTATGCAGCCTGACCAGAAGTATAAAGAAGCCCAGCAGCCCATCAAATCTTAGCGTCGTCTGTAAAAAGCCTACTAGCTGAGCTAAAACACATCCAAGGGAAAAAGAAACAGGTGGGTTTTGTAAAGTAGCCAGCATATCATTTAGGTGTACCAACAGCTGACTGTGTTGTAAAAGGAACGAAAAAAGCACTTCAAACCCTCAAAGCTCTCTGCTGCCCTGTACCTAGCCTTCCATCTACTTTGGCTTCAACTCACTGAATCTCGTATATATTTACACTCCTAGACTAAATTAATCTTTACTATGGCAAGTCTATTCTTCATATAGGTACTTCATGACCATGCACAAGTCAATGACTAACCTATAGTTTGAGAAATAAAATTTATCAACCTTATTTAACTTTTGAGAGTTTTATAGAAGGGGAGTTTTCTTCAGACTGTCTAGATTCTTACAGTTTTTGGTCTGAAGTGTTATTTGTCAGCATTCTCATTTAAAAAGCATGGCTGCTACAAATCAGGGCAATATTCCAGTACAGCTTTTACTTGTGCCATATATCAGAGGTTATAATGTCTCCTTATTTCTACCAAGCAGCACCTCAGTTATAAACTGAGGGCTGCATTAGCATTTGAAGTCAGGTTTAGGTGACCATCTAACATCACCTCCAACAGTCTAAGCAATTGCTTTCTGAGGTACCAAAAACCTTCCCTGGATAAACATCCATGGCCATACCTAAGTATGGGCACTCCACATACGCATTAGCAAATCTTGAGTTCTTGAAATAAATATTAGAACTATTAGGAACTATGATTTCTTGCACCTTCCTCTGGTTTAGCACTTGACACTGTCAAAACTTACTCTAACCTGGACGGCACTCAGGTCTGATCCAGTATGGCAATACCAGTGAGCTTTTATTAATCTACATTCCGTATTTTTTAAATTCTGCTAAACTCTCAAATGCAGTGATACCATCAAGTTCTGTAACTTACACACCGCTGAAGTTTGTGAAAACCAATTCCTTCTATGAGCTCTGAGTTAACCTGCAGCTTACTTTACTGTCTTCTTCCACATTACTCACTATGTCTTGGTCACTCATGTTGCTGACTGATCTTATGGTGTCATCTTTCCACTGGCCAGGAAGAAAGTAACCGATGGAGGGTAAGGTGTCAGGAACGTGTGCCTGTCCCTGACCCCATGGAGGTCAACAGTGCTCACACGGAGTAGTGGCTGTCCTACAGGTTACTGCAACATGGAATTGAATAGCACATTTTGTATTACTCCACTAGGAATCAAATTCGTTCTACAAAGTATCTTGCAGAGACTTGGACTATGATGACAAAAACCACCAGCAGTAGTTAATTACGTCCCAGTGCTTGGGACTAGGGACAGTTCTGGGTCTCTGTGAATCTGCCTTGCTTACTGGTGCCCTGTAAATGTTTACTAGGTAGTATGCTGCCCATGAAGACATGGGATCAGTCAGCAGGGTCAGAAAAACTCAGTGGAATATCAGTAAACACAGACATGAGACAGTATTTGGAAGGGCTAATGATTGGAGCCTGGCCCATATTCCAAATGAAAATAAACCTTTTACATGGGACTCAGGCTGGATTTACATCAAAGACAGGCCCTCCCAGTGCCCCACTCGTGACAGCCTCTGGCTAGGAATGCTCCAGCTGTTACTCCCAGGGATGAAGAGCACATTCCCCCTCCCTGGTGCAAATATTTCATATTCTGCTAGACGGCAGCACTTAGCTCAGCTTTGCTGCTTTGTTTCACGTGGAGCACTCCCCAGTAAAACTGGACTGGGCCATTTTTAGAGCAACAGACAGACAAGTTGCAGGTCAGAGGCTATGGCTAAAGGATAGAGAATGTAAACTAGGAGCGGTGGCAAGACGGTGGATCTGAAAACCCAGAAGAAACACTCTGTTCAGAACACCAATGTTCAGACAAGAGGTTTCATTTAAAGTCTTCTGGTGAATTAAATACAAACGTTGCCAGATTTGCCAAAGAGCAAAGCTAGACAGCTAAATGACCACTGCAGCTTGCTTCCTTGCGCTCCACTTTAAATATCAGACTGGACTCTAAAAGGGCCACAGTAACTCTCATCACTTAATCTGCTACAGAAGGTATTGTGAGCTTATCCAGCATGCATCAGGCCAGCTCCCTGAACTGATGTGTATGGATTCCTCTTTCCTTTTTAATAAAAGATTTATGATATTTTTCTTCCC
Organism: Mystacornis crossleyi; assembly: GCA_013400655.1. NCBI lineage: Eukaryota > Metazoa > Chordata > Aves > Passeriformes > Timaliidae > Mystacornis > Mystacornis crossleyi. The sequence continues at coordinate 22,606 of VYZQ01065939.1, forward strand.
TTTTGAGCCCAGTGTAAAGGAAAAGAAGGGTCTGTCCACATCTCTGTGTTGGAGGATTCATTTCTACTCCTGTTCTTTCTGAGAACATTGCCTGGAAAATACGGCAAGTAGAACTCCAGAAACAATATGATTAAAGCATCCTCAAAATCAGAAACAAAACAAAACAAAGACAGTTTGGAAGGGATTTCCTGATTTATCTGTCATTCCATCACATTTAAACAAACCAACAAAAACCCCAAACAAAACTCACATACAGACCTAGTTCCCTCTACTTTTAAATAGCGGAATACTCCTTTGTAACAGCATCTATTGCACTGCATTACTAGTGAAAATCTGAGGGCAAAGAATGCTAAGGCCACACATTTGCCATTGCTTCATTGCATTATTGTTCTCTCTACATCCCAAACACTCCCAGCTTTAAATTAATGGACTTGATTGATCTTTGTTTTAAACCTTTTTAAACCGTCTCCAACAAAGAAAGCAAATCCATTGTGGGTAACTGGCTCTTCTGTGTCCTACTGCCAGATGGTGAGGCATGAAGGTAATGGTTAATATTCCTCATTCCTGAATATGGAAACACAAATGGAGTGCAAAGAGCAGAACCTTTTCAGGAATTTTACATCTTCTCTTTGTGTCCTTCTCAGCAGCACTAACATATTGGCTCAGTGGATGACAAATACCATAAATAGACAAATTGAGAAATTATGAGAAGGAACCCATCAGCACTTTAAGCTGTTGCAAGTACTGAAAATTGTTTCAGTCAAGAACTTGAAACAGAAAAATTTAGATTTGCCCCCACTGGATGCCATCTTGACTCTCACCATCCAGACAATTTTAGGGTTTTTTTGTTAACCGATTAGCTATTTGACATGGTTGTGCAGAGCACTCTGCTCCTGTGACCAGTGCTTACCCTGGGTAGGCAGGGATGGCTGTGGGAGGTACTGCCCGCACTGCCCCATACACTGTCCTTCCTCGGCCCCTCAGATGGGCGCCCCGAAACGCGGCGGCTGTGGTGGCTGCAGTTGGATAGGGGAAGCCTGGAACTGTAAAGACAGACAAGGTGGAAGGTGAAAAGGATACAAGCTCCGACCCAGAGAACAACCACCTGCTTCAACAAAGTGACACAATAGCTCCACAGCAGTGGGACATTTGGCATCAATCCTGCAGAGGGACATGCTTATAACCCAGCAAGCATCCCATACATACTTCCTTCTACACCGTGGCCTTTGGGGGGGAGAAGGGTTGCAGAGAGGTTTGGCATGCAAGAGGTTAATGTTTTGGCATGCCTTACCCACCCCAAACAGGGCTCAAATCCCCCCACCTTTCAACACCGCCATGCAGTCTGGTTAGAGTCCGAGAAGCACGGGGAGTTACTATCAATACAGCACGCAGTTCTTCCAAAACTGCAGAGGCTCTTTAAAATAATTTGTCAAGAGGCCCTTAAAGTCAACCAACTTACATCAGTCTCTTCCCTCCTTTCCCCTCCCACTCTTTGCCACCCAATCCTCTGTATGTTCATTTTAAAGCCTGAAAGACAAGATAGCCCATATAACAGCAGCAGCAATTTCCCATAAAATGCCAGTTTACTGAGAGCCCACCTTCATTTAACAAGTGCGACCAGTGACTGGCACCACATACAGCGATGCCTGTATTATTAAGCTTTAAACTGAAGTAAACTGGCTCATGATGAAACTTTGTAAAACCTCAGAGGCATCTGCAAACACGTAATAAACAGACACTGAGAGGGAGCGAGTCCCAGAGCACAAACCCAACCCCGCGTGCATCCAGGTGCATGCCACTAGGGGCCCTGCAGATCCGTGGTTTAGCAGCTTGTATAATATGTACTTTAGGGATTTGTCCGTTTGGTTTCTTTGATTTCAAAAGAGGGAGGGGAGCAAGGGAATGGCCTATTCCTCACACAAACCGTCCCCTTGTTCTGCAGCCTCCTTCTCATTCAGAAGGACCCATCTGGCAGTACAGCAAGACACTGCAGATGAACAAGTTACAGCAACTGCACACTGTACTTTGGCTCAAGGTAAACTCATTCCCAGCAAGACCCATCCTTTCAAGTAGATATTATACAGACTGGAGAGAAGAAGGGTAACAGGTCATCGTTAACTCAAGCACAGTAACAGTACAGGGGCCACCGGGGGCTACTTACTGATTAAAGGAATGTAAGTGTTAATACCCCCCCTTCCTGACAGGGGCACTGCGGCGTCATTGCCCAGCGAGACATCTGCTTGAAAGCTGGACGCTAATTTAATTTTAAAAAGAATAAAAAACAAAAACAAAACCGTAAAAAGGTTATAAAGAAACAGCAGATTAAGAACATAAACAAACACCACTGCAGTTAAATGGCAGAAGTGGAAGTGTCTACTTAAGCTCTACCTGCATATAACTCAGGGCCGTACACCGCTCCAACCACAGGACTCAACTTCCAACCTGAAACAACAAAGACTGCAGTGAATGCCAAAATCTACACCAAGAGAAGGAACGGGCAGCGTGGGTAGGGGGAATGGTCTCTTGCATGCGCCCCAGCTTCACATGCACAGCTCTTTCCAATTTCCGTTTCGCCTCAATCCCCCTTGGTGTAGATGGAGGCCAACTGCCTTTTCCTAATGGCAAGCTCTAGGTCCAGGTTGCTGTATCGGAGGGAACAGCAAAACATCAGCTGATCCACAGCAGGCAGAGGCACTGCTGTGGGAATGCCAACTACCTTATATGCATATTTGCCATGAGCACCATGCGACCTGGCATTCCCTGCAGGAGCCTTGCTGCCAGCTCCTCCCTACTTTCACTGGAAACACTGCAGATCCAAACCCTTTCTAAAGCCACCGGCCCAGACTGTCATCTCAGGCAAGTCAATTTACAGCCTTGAATTCTCAAAACACTCTTCTGTCTTGTCTGCTAGAGATCTGCTAAAAAGCAAAAGTGTCTGAATTTCCTCATTAGCTGCATTGCACAACAATAGTTCATAAAAGCAAATCATTCTATTCATCTCACATTTTCTCCTCACTGCTATTTTAGTATTTCTTGCCTTCTTTATGCTGCTTTTCAGGTGAAAGCCTTCACAGAGAAATGATTTCAATATAATCTGAATAACTAGCAAGAACTGGAAATCATCAAGATAAAACCTACAAGAGAATAGGGTTTAAAGAAGTACGAGTTGGTACATATTTCTAGTTACATCTAGAAACCTGTCTTTTCCCCCTCCATCTCTCTAATGGGGGAGAAAAGAGGTATAAAGCTAACAATGTGATCTGGGTTGGCTTCCACAAAACATTCCTTTCAGGAAAGATCTCAGCTGTTCAGCTAGCAATCACAGAGGCATTTTTATTTAAATAAATCCATACGCTTCCTCTGTCTTGGAGCCCTGATGGACTTGCTCAACTTTTAACACCTCTAACCACTCTAGAAGCCACATATGAACAACTGTGTGAACTGCAGCCCGTCAACACCACCCCTTCACCTGCTGGCAGAGTATCACTGACAGATGCAGCACAGGCTCCCTCTGCAAGTACAGGCACACTGCTGCTGCACTGCTCACCCTAAAGGCAAAATACTCCAGTGGTGGCAACAAGAGGACTATCAACTCTCAAATTCATTAACAGTTGTACAACCATACTTGCCAGTATGCCTTAAGCCTGGTCTAATACTAAATTCCTTTGCATAGCTTTAAAGTTGGCTTTAAACTGCTGGCTGCAAAAGCAAAATATTCTTGTATGTTATTACTTTCACAAATAAGCCAAGTTTTGTTACCAAACAGTCACACGCATGACATTTTAAGCCCTTGTTTTCAGGACAGTATACTACGGATGCATTGCCTTTTGCCACAAAATCTCCTAGTTCTTTCCAAGTTCTGGGACCCAGAATCCCAGGCCTTTTGCTAGGCCCTGTTTCCCCAGTTCTGTACCCAAAGTAGGATTTACTTGCAGGGGCCCATTCAGTAAGTCAGCAGCAGAGCAACGTAAAAAATTTTTATCTTCTGAGATTGGAGTCTTGCTTTGTAATCAAAACAGATTCTCACACTAGCAACTACCTGTGTGCAGCTTCCTGCCTTGATGAAACTGTTTGGGAACATTTTCAGACCAAAAAGAACTTTTCTGCCTGTTTCAGGACAAAGACTCAGATTCAAAATCCTTATCAAAGCAGCATTCAGTTCTGCTGGGAGAATGACTTTTTATGCAATATATGCCTATGAAGTAAAATGATTGCACAGAGAACCACCAAGATATCCCAATGAAACAGGATTCTTCATTACCCAAACAACTTGGTCTTTCTCTGTTTAGGTTCACTGGAAAATTACTCAACACAACCACGGTCTGAAACAAAAAGCAAGCAAACAAGCAGCATAAAGGCTCTGTTTTGCTGGTTGCTTGGGGGCAGCTGTACTTTTACAGATAGAACCTAAACTGAGATATCTTAAGTTATTGAGCTAATTACGCATCTTAAGTTATGTTTCTGCCTTCACATCTAGGTATCTGTGTGACAGCAGTGAAACACAGGAGTGCTGCACATCCCACCATACAGCATCAGCTTGCAGTAGTAGGGCAGGCAACCTATTGGTCCTTGGCATCCTTATCCATCTTGGCCATACTGGGCATGTCTCTACTTCCTCTCTGTCCCCACTTCTCCATCTGGAAAATGATATTCCTCCACAAACACTTTAGGGTTATACTGAATGGTATAATGGTATAACTTGGGGAGTTTGTGGGGTTTCGTTGGTTTCTTTTGGTCCTGAGGAGAGGTCATGACTTTTCCCTTACTATTTTCTTCAAACATTTCAGCTCATCATTAGTACAAACAGTCTCTCTTACCATTTGCATAAGGTGTGACCATCTTCTTATTGGTCATCACTCTTGCAGTGGCATTGTTAACCTAAAAGTAAGAAAGGGGAAGGGGAGGAGAGGGAAGGAAGCAAAGGACGTTAGGGAAAATGATGAACAGCTCTCAGATACCACACACACATACACACACACACTATACTCCTCTAAGCAAAAAAAATTTAAACAGCTAATTTTACATGAATGCAATCTTTAAATTACTTTTAACAGCTGTCATTTAATTATAAAAGTTACAGCTAAACATGGCATTTTAAAATTATGCATTAAACAAAAGGCCAACAAGAGTAAAGTGCAGATTCTCCACCATCCTGCCATCCCTAGGCACAGGATTATTTACAGCTCAGTGATCAAAAGGGCAAAACCCTAGATGCTTTGTCCAGGTTCTGTTCAAGAGGCAGGAATAATTTCTGCAGCCAAGGGCAGGGGAATTGAAACAGGTGATGCACAAGCTGACTTGTTTCTCAAGCTCACTGCTGAAACTGGGGCCCAGCAGGTCACCAGAAGGACACTTTTGGGTAGAAAAAGGTAACCTGGAGTCCCTCAGCATTAGGTTTGAACTCCCAAGGCTTGAGGAAATCTCTGGAACATCACCAACTATTTAGATGGTTTACATCCACTGATTTACACCCACCATTTTCAAATCTTATTCCAGATTATTTTTTCCTTGTCACAAATCTCATGGAACAAAAAGAATACATAGCAGCAGACCTGGATCATTTTGGGGTTCACTGTGCCCTCCACCCTCTTTACAGAGCTCTGCATAATTCCAAGCGGTTTGACTGCTCAAGCAAGTGGGGTGTTACCGCAGAGATGGTGCTGATAAAGAAAAGATGGACTAGTTTGGAAGCCAAGTTACTGCAGCCCCGTGTCAGCCTCAAAGCTCTTGCAAGGAGGGTGAAGTCTTTATGTATCATCAATAATTTATCAAAACCCATGCCAAATGGGAATGGAGGCCAGGGTGAAGAAGAAGAAAAACTGATACAAAAATAGAAGCTGCCTCAGGCCCTTGAGATGTATGGATGGTGAGCGTACATGGGGCGGGGAGTCCAGAGCTACATTTTACTCTTGTTTCAGACCCGTAACAATAGAAACATTACACATTTAAAAAGAAAGAATGGGAAACAACAATGATGAGACTGAGAGCATGCAGTTAAACACACACAGATAAAAAAAAGAAAGAAAAAAAAACACACCACAATTGATTCAGAGGGTGGGGAGGGGAGGAGTGAGGGGATAGGGTCTCACAGACAATCATTAGATGGAGCGAGTGCCTGAAATCAGCTGCTACAGCAAAGTGCAACACAAGCACTTAAAGGAAAAATTGCCAGAACCGATCAGAAACCACCAGTCAGCAGAGACCAACAGCTGCATTTAACTTAGTAAAGAAATCAACTGAGGAGGGGGCAAAAAGAAAAAGAGAGAAAACAAACAGTAACAGCTACAAACAGGTCTCAGATAGAAAGAGCAGCAGAAAGAAGGGGCAAGAGAGAGAAGAGGAAATGGGTGCATTAATAAAAACCAGCCAAACTGGAGTTCAGTAACTCTGAGTAAGATGTGCAAGGGGAAATCACCATGAAGTCAGTAATCAAACAGCTCAGACTGCTACAAAACAATATGTACATCCAAAGTCCAGGCGGCATTACTCAACAGCATTGAAAATAAAAGGGGGAGAAGGGGAAGGAGGTGGGTGGGGACAACAAGTCAAATCACATTTCGTAGTGTTAATGTGAGATGGCAGATGGATTTTTTCTTTCTTAATTTTTTTTGTAATTTTAAGAAAAATTTAAGAAAAAAAAAAGAAAAAGCTTCTTCTCTAGCACTTTTGTTTCACTTACCGCCAACTCGTACCATCGCCAGCATTGTGTATAGTTACCATGGAAAGAGTGAGTCAAGTGAAGGGCCCTAAACGCTAAACCATCGGAAAGGGAAATAAAAAAACAAAACAAAACAGAAGAAAAAAAAAAAAAGAAAAAAAAAGCAAAATATGCAGACATCTTACTCAAAAACGGCGGCTTTTTTGTTTCAATATTTGTACTTTTTGGTTTGTGTTTGGTTGTTTGTTTTTTGTTTTTTTTTTAAAGAAAGAAGGAGAGAGGGATGATGCCAGTTAGCCTTCAACACAGTGGAACACCAAACTGGTCAACACCAGGCATGCCCAACATTCGGCCATGTTGGCCAGTCAACATTAACCCTGCCCTCCCCAGAGGCGAGAGCTAGCAAACTTTTAGGATTAGCTTTCACCAAACCTATTCTTGACCATGAGCAGGCCAAGAAACCAGCAGCGTGTATAGCACAGCCCACTCGGGGCTGCGGCCCCATGTGTCCCCACCCCTCCCACAGGCATCATCTCACACTTGCATGGAGGAGAACTGGCCTCAGAGGAAAAAGAAGATACTGGCTGGCCCCCTGCTTTCTCTTTTGGACACAGAGTTAGAAGTTGGACAGTACTCTTTCAGTTAGTTTTGTTCAGGCCTGGTAACAGGAAATTGAAGCCTCGCAAACTGAAGCAAAGGAAAAATCAAGACAGCAGAAGGGCAAAAATTTGGAGTGGGTGGGAATAAAACTTAATAAAAGAAGAAAGAAAAGTAAAAAAAATACCCCAAACAACAATAAAAATATTCTGTAAAGGGTGTAAACTTCTATACATTTCAGTGCAGGGAGGTGAAGGACACAGACACAAACACACACGCACACATGAGACTGGGATCCAAATGTGAAATAAGTGAGGCAAGACACAAAAAGAAATCAAAAGAATAAATATAAAGAAGAAATTGAATTACTGAAGACATGCACCTCGATTTTACGGCCCTCTACCACGGTGCCGTGTAATTTCTCCCTGGCCCTGTCTGCATCAGCACTATTCTCGAAAGTTACGAACCCGAATCCCTGCATGCAGCGGGAGAAGGGGGGAAAACATGCACATCGTTATATATTGAAATACTGATCTCTAGGTAAATAGAGAAAAAATATCACAGTATGAAATCAACATCAGCACAACTCAGCAATAACCTCCTAGAGTCACATTGTTGGTTCATGCATGTTTCATAAATGAAAGAAATTAAAATCAATAAAAAAGGAACTGTAATCATAATAAGAATAATAAGAGTAATTAAAAAAAAAAGAAAACATAAAAGCAATTGAGGCCAGACCAAAAAAGAAGTACAAAGTTACTCGAGACAATTTTTCACTTTGTTTTGGTTTGGTTTTTTGTTAAAAAACACTAAACCCTGCTCTGACAAAGGCAAGCTGGGCAAGCCCAAGCAGGGCTTCTCTCCCCTCTGCTAATGAATACAAAAATTTTGAAGGGCCCCTGCCCACCCCAGACAGAGTACAGGACATCGACACTGAGCAGCACTTTGTTCTTTTGAGAAACTGCTACGAGAGCGAGCAGCGATCTGAGTTTGTGCCTGGCACCAGGAATTCTGCGAAGCTTTGGGCAAATCAAACACTGAACCTTGCTTTTCCCACCTGTGGAATGGAAACAATAATAATTACCTACCTTAGAACACTGTTGAGAGAAAGGGCTTTTTTTAAAGCATGCCTTGTAAGCTCTTCAGGACACAGCTCATGTCTACTCCTAAGCTGTAACTTCCCCAATGATACATGAGGCCCTGAAAGTAAGCAGGGCTTCTAGGAGGCACCATAAAATAAGCATATTTAATGTGAAAAAAGAGTATCACATACTGTAGTTCCAAAATATTCTTAACTCTGAGCATTGTGGTGGACCTGACTGTAAATCTTAACATTTAAATACTAATTCATCGGTCAAGGCAGGTTTTGTCGGACACTGCTGACTCGCTGCTATGCCCCCCTTCTGTCCTTCTACCCATCTTACTGGCTTTGTTCTGAAGATGGCAATCTCTGCGCTGTGGATAGCAACAGATCTTTGCCTAGTTAAGACCATGGAATTTCCAGAAAAACTGACATGCCCTGCTTGGAGCAACCACAAAGGCTCAAGGACTGCCAAAACGTCACTTCAGTTAGATGAGTTCAGGTTTACCACATCCATGAAGGCACAAGCAACACATGCCTGTCCTACACATGCTCATGCTGCTGCCAGCTCATGCAGTGGTGTAACAGGGCAGGGTAAGAGACCATGCTTCCTTCCACAGAGATGAGTGCACTGACATTAAGAGAGAGCCAACATGACAAAGTGAATTAGGATTTTAACTAGGAACAAATGGCATCTTACTACGGACAACTGTGATGAGATACTCTTCATGCCATTAGAGAGAGTGGACCCAAACAAAAAGCGCTGTTGCATTTTGCTTTTAGGATATCTTAACAACAGCCATAACCGGCTCCTGTGGCTTGGTATAAAGCGAATACTGCTTTAATGTACAGACAGTAATCTCCACTGGCTCCAGTACCCTCAGGAGCAGAACAACAAAGCTGACATCTGATGCAATGGAAACTCCCTCCCGATGTTAATTGAAGAGTGAGGTGATCAGAGTGATCTACAGCTATGCCTGTCACGGAAGAGGGCATGCTAGCCAGGCGACCTCCTTCATGCACCTTCGGGTCAATATGTATTTGGACTGGGCAGCCCAAAAAACAGACAGCATCTTGATCTCTCAGCATTGGTAGCAATGAGACACAAGCAAGCCATTATTCTTCAAGCTCTTTTTAAAGGTCTTTACAATACTAATCTTAAAACAGCCCAAGCCATTTGACAAGCTGGCCTTTATCATCCACAGCTAGGTTTACAGCACAAAACTGCTACAAATTTGTAAAATGCAGGGTGGTGGTTGGTGGGTTTTTTGGGTTTTTGTTGGGGTTTTTTTTGGGTTTGGGTTTCCTCTTCACTGGTGTCGCGGTGACCTGCAGGGGCTGGAACCCAGGCCATGTNCACTTACTTTTTTTTTCTTTCCCCCTGAACAGCAATAATAAAGAATCTTAGCCAAGTACAGCAATGCTGAGATCAACGAAAGCGCTTTAGGCTCCTACCCAATAATCTACAGCTTCAGATAATTTCATTTCTCCAGCTATAAATAAAGAGCTATATAAATAACAAACTGATGCCTTTTTCAGAACAGCATAGAAGTTCCCTGTTTAAATGAATTAAAATCAGAGCTACAAGACATAGGGGCTAATAAAACAGCCCAATTGCATATAACTCTCAAATATGTTGCAGAGAATCAAGGGAGGTGCAGGGGGTGTAATAGCAAAGCCGATTATGACGGAATAGGGTATTGTGTCTGCTTCAAAGAGCCCCTACAGAGAAAGGTAAGCCTGAGAAATAGAGCAACACCTTTCCCTCTCATTCTGTATAATGGGTAAAAAGCATCTTTTAAAGGTTGGGGGAGGAGGGGAGGTAAGGACTGCAACAGGAATCTCTATTTCCCTCTTCTCTTTTTACATTAAAATTTCTGTTTGTTCTAGACAAGCCTGTGGAGACCGAATGAAATTTATGTCTTCAGTGATGATGTGAACTGAAAGCTGGAGTGCAGATGCAAAGTAATTTTTTAGACATTAATCTGTGCAGGTTAGAACCAAACTAAGACCATTTTAATTCACATCTGTTTGCAATTAGCGAAGTCTGTATGGGATTTTAAAAAACTACAATATCATTAAATATCTTTGAGTAGGAATTTTCAGTATTTTTATTAAGTTAACTCAAGGTAGCACACAATCCACATGCAGACTATATGAATATAATTAACAATGTGAATTAAACCAGAATTAATCTGATTCAGAACAATGTAACTAATTAACCATATTTTATTGACAGATCAGTCCTTAGCTTGTGCAACTCTTTGTTGAGAACCATTTAATGTCAATGCTGAATTAATGTTTTACATGACTTAACTATGCCAGTTAGTATTTGTGTCCTCTTGGTTTGTCATATTAATGCACCTCTTAGACATACAAATTTTCATCAGGAAAAACAGGTGAACCACACTTGACATTTTCGTTATTTCTAAGTTTAAAAACTAGCAATTATATATATACACATATTTTTGATGTGGGAGAGAAAAAAGAACATACATATATTTTTTTATTCCTTATCACAGATGACCTGTAAAGAATAGGGATTAATTTGTACCTAAATACATATGCAACAAACAATTCTGTTTTGCCTCGCCAAGGTTGTCTTGACCTTGAAAGGGAAAAAAGAAACAAAGCAAGAAAAAAAAGATGTGGCAGGTATCCAATATTTACTAGCTTAGCTTTATAGCAGGTACTGGATTGCTCCATAGTAATAGGTANCCAAAGAAAAATAAACAGAGCCCCTTGAAATCCATGCATTGTTAACCCTTCTTTTGTCATGGAGTTTAGACCAGTCACCTCAGCAGCAGCGTCTTTGCCTTGTACCACTGGAGCACGCAGCTGGCAACCAGCCTTGCTGTCATCTGCTGCTGTGCTTGTTTCTAATCAAGTTTTTTCTTTTTTTCCCCCTTACTTCCACAATAAACT